>JAXQJV010001016.1:0-10983 GCA_037042255.1 Penicillium sp. PG106-07D
CTTAAAAAGCCAATAAATGAATAGTTAAAGTTTTAAATATAAACAATAAAAATATACTACTTAAGGATTTAGAAAAGGTTCTGTTATGCGGCTATAGTCCTGGAGGATAGTGATATGAGAACGATATGGTTAATCGATAAAGTCTTCCAGGTTCCTGTCGGGGACTGATACACCCTCATCGCGTGCTGTCTATTGGTATCATATATCATATCCACCGAAAGCAGACTTCCTAGCGAGGCCAGGCACAAAGTGAAGTGAGACTCGGTTCAATCCCACGTTTCTTCTTCAACGGCTCGTCGTCGATCCTACCACCACCACCTACCTACATCTCCCACATCTGTCACCGGTATCATCCTCATCAACACCATCCACACGGGCAGAAGGTACGATACAGCCCATATAACATAATTCCCCCTTTCCTCCACTTCTATCTCTCTATCATCACCTACACTACGTCCCTCACCATAAAGTCCAACAACCTTAGCTAACCTAACACCCCCGCTCAAGTTCAGACCATTCACACCACCGCCCACAATGTGCCGCTATACCGGCATTTTCTACCTGGAATGCGGCCACGCCCACTTCCTCCTCTACTGTTTCTGCCGCCGACTATTCAATCAACTACAGAGAATCCACGATCCCGCCCAGCGAGAGGCATACCAAATACCCTTCAATCCGAACCTGCCCGGCTGCGAGCCATTCGCCTTGTTCCTTGCGAACGGCCGGCCTGATGAGTCGGGGGGTCCGGGGTCGGGGAACGTCCTGAAGTGGACATTCGTGCTTTCAGATGGGTGTCCCGGCTGTGAGGCGTCCTCTTTTCGTCGTTAGTTTTGGGGTTTGGGTTTGGGTTTGGAGGTGAGTTTTGGGGGGGCGGAGGGGCAATCGGGTTTTGGGGGATACGGCGTGCTTTCGGTTTTTTTTTTGTTGTTGTTGTTGTTGTTGTTGTTGTTGTTGTTGTTAGATAGATACCCGCTGGGGAAAATGGCAGGCGTTCATTTCGTTTATCGTTCTTTAGGCGTGTCTTGATCCTTTGGTGTACTTTGGTGCTTAGGCGTTGATTCCCTGTGTTCTTTGCGTTTAAGGGAGGTCTCTTGATATAGCGTTCGAGATCAGGATTTCAAAAACTATAAGGTTGATTGAAATGAACTGTCACAATCTTAAAAAAAGTCTCATCTGTATGAGATCAGTATATGGAAATAAGGGAGTGATGTAATTGCAATGTTATATGCACCCAGCCTAGCCAGAACTCCAGCATGAAACAAGATGAAGAGAAACCCGAAAAAAAGCAGGCGCAGATACAGGGTATGAAAAACAAGCAAAATATATTAAGATGGACAAAATGGCCTAGTGGACTGCACCACAGCCACACTCATCGAGGGATCGCTTCTTGAAGTCGCCGTGGTATGTGTCAAGGCCCTCGGTCCGCACCGTTGAGCCCACCGGGTCACCCATCCAGTTGAACTTCTCTTGGGTGGTGGATTCCTCGCCAGAGGCAGTCCAGTAGGCGGTGGACTGGAGGCGCTTCGTAACGGCATCGACGTCGAGATCCAGGTAGTTGGCCAAGAAGGCACCGACGTCTGTGTTCTCGTTGTTACCGACCAATGGCCAAGCATCCTTGCTGGATGATGCGTAGATGTTGACATCGGCAGCTGCGTATAGTGTTAGTTGCACATCGCTGTATGTGTAGAGTCGAAAAAGATTGAACTAACCAGAGTGTCCGTGAGTGGACCAGCCAATCTGTGCACGGCGGCTGATCATGTCTGCAAAGACATACTGAGGAGACACGCCGGCCTCGGGATGAAGCAAGGCATTGACCTCCTCGTCGGTAGCATCATTAATGCCAAGGTCCTTCTCCAGCATCGTCTTACGAATATACGCCTTCTTCTTCGACTCCTCGGCATGCTTGCCAGCTTCAGCGAGATACTCGTCCAGCTTGCGAGCAACATACTCGCTCGAGTGGTCGGCATTGGCCAAAACCCGGGGCAGCCAAAGGTACTCAGGGTATTGGGTGTGGAGCTGACGAGCCGCGGCCAGACCACCAGTCTCATGGTCAGATGTGCTAACAAGCACACCAGGGGTTTCGTCCTTTTCGAGGAACTCGAGCACGGCTGCAAAGGCCTTGTCATACGCAATGACTTCGTGGACCTGTGCGGCAGGGTCATTCCCATGGCCAGCATGGTCAATCCGTGAACCCTCGATCATGAGAAAGAAGCCCTGCTCGCTGTCGCGGGTTGCCTCGCTAAGTGCAGTCAAAGCAGTGCGAGCCATCTCCTCCAAAGAAGGATAGACGTCGTTCAGCGAGCGGCGGTCGATTTCAAATGGGATGTCTTTCTCGGCAAAAAGGCCTAGCAGGGGGAGTTTGGCCTCGTTGCCACCGTTCAGGGCATCAAAAGCAGCTCGGTCCTGCAAGTAATGGAACCCATTCTTAGACGCAACCTCGACAATGTCTCTGTCATCCCCACGGCAGCTACCCTCGGTAGAATTGGGCAGGAAGTGGCATCGTCCACCACCCAGGATCAGGTCGACAACACGGCCCAGCGGGTGCTCACCAGCCTCCTGTTCCGCGATGCTATCCTCGTACTGGCGCAGATTGGCATGTGAAGCAAAGCATGCCGGAGTCGCATCCGTGATGCGCGTCGTGACGACCAGTCCGGTATGATATCCCGCCAGCTTAGCCGCCTCGAGCACAGTGCCGCAAGGGGAGTGGTCTGGAAGCACGGAAATAGCCCCATTGTAGCTCTTATGCGAACAGGAAAATGCCGTTGCTCCAGCGGCTGAGTCGGTCACCAGGCTGTTGCTAGACCGGGTGCGGGACTGGCCAATGTGGTGCTTGTCCAAGACCAAGATATCGTCAATGGGTAGACCCTCGGTCAATTGCCGGAAGCTCCTCGTCATCGACAAACTGGTCGGCCCCATGCCATCAGATACCATGAAGATCAGATTGCGCTTGCCGGTCGGCTTGCCGTCAGGGCCCCAGATATCCTTGGAAGGAGAACGTCCATTCTTAGACGTCTCATGTTGGTAGACTACCGCGAGCACAATCACCAAGACCGTTGCAATAATCGCCCATGCAAATGTCCCGACTTGTCCCCAAAAGCCCAATCCCCGCCGTGGTTCGTCACGGCGAGTCGTCCGCTCGCCGGTCAGGAGGGCGTCCTCTTCTTCGGCATTTCGGATGGAGGAGTGGTCGGAAGAGGGGCGCGGAGCCAGGAGAGGTTCATCTCTCGCCATGGCTGTATTGCTGTGAATCAAACCGAGTTGAGCTCAAGTACCCTGACTGAGCTTCCCCGAGTGGTTTGGTGGAGTCGGAAACCAGAAGAGGGGGCTGAGGTAAGATATGATAGCCGGTTCACATGACCCAGATCCGTTTGTCCAAAAGCAGTAATCGTACATTTTTTGGAAGAATGGGATAATAATAATGTCAGGGAAAGCATAATGTACACGAATATGGTTATACGAGTTTCAGTCCTTCAAATCCCCCTCAAGACACTATCATCCAAAATTATGGCCGCCCCCTCCACCCGATAGGAATCAGCGCAGCCGCAATCTCTGAGACTCCACGCTCCGTCGCCAACAGGTTAAACTGTGCCGCTGCATTCCGCGTGTCCTGAATCTCCACACGAATGCCCAGCGAGTTGATGTGACGCTTGGTCTCTGGCGAGAGGGGATGCATGCCGCCACCCAGGCCGAGAATCAGCATATCTATCCGAGACATTCATGAGCAAGCTAAACCGACCGAAATTTGCCTCCCAAAAACCAGTAGGTTTGAACGCAGTACAATAGCCATATGACCCGTTACCCCATTCCACGAAGGCTCATAACCACAGCACCAAAAGAGAAACGTAAAAGTCAACGCAAGAGAGGGAAAACAGAAACACTTTACGTACCAGGACGAGGCCATACCACGCTCAGTAACCCCCAAGCCTGCTCATCGAGCTCAAACTGGCCCTTGGCGTTAATCATAGACGCCTTGGCCGCGCGGTCGTCCTCTGCGCCTTCGAAGGCCTTCCACGGCCGCCACGAGAACGCTTCTCCACCCACAAGTAGTAGGCCATCGCCACCAGTAATCTTCACGCCGCTATTCAGGTGGAACCCCGAGTCCAGGCAGGCGTCAATGGCCGTGCTGGGTATGGGGGTGTTCCCAAGGACATCTAGCGCGGCGAAGTCCGTCTGGGTGTCTTCCTTGGACTCGGGGCCTCGGTCATGACTGGTAGGTTTGTGTGTGTGTGAGCGAGGGATCATTCGAGCTGGGCGGATTGGTGTGCTGTAGCTTCGCTGTGTTGACGGGATGTCGAGAGCTGTAAAAGCGTGAGGGAAGCGGGTGGCGCTAGACAAAGCGCGAGGAGCCGAGACACTCAGGAGAGAGGTGCGCATGGCGCGGAGAAGCTGGGGTGATGGTGAGTGCATTGTAGATGAAAAGGTGACCTCAAACAGGAGAGTTGTGAGTTAGCGCGATCAAGTAGTGTGATGAATGAAGGATTGAATTGAAGATGCCGATAACGATAAGCTCGCCGCAGTCTTGGCACGACGAGCTACATCATCGTACCTTTCCGAAGTACTGTTTTAATGTAGCCGGGTTCCCTTCAGCTTTGGAACAAGATGTGTTTGTTTGTAAGTCGAAGTGATCAATCCCAGGCAAGTCTTTTCTTCCTTGACCCTCATGTAAGCAATCCCTAAAATTACGGCCTTTTCAGTAAGAACACACACCAACCACTCCAGACATCTCCCAGGAGCAATGCACAAATTGTTCAGTTCACAGTCCTTCTTAATTTGATTATAATCCATCTCGGCGGCCCTAGTAATTAATCTAGTGTTTTATTTCCAGGAAACCCAACCAAGTGCACCGTGGGTTCGACATAAATAAGGACAAGGCAAAATGACTTCACTCGTGCGCATCGTTAAGTCCCAAACTCCTGTGAACGCAAAGGAACGAATGCGATAATGTTTGACAAACAAAAAAACAGACCCTGTACCAGTAGAAAGTAAAAGGAAAGCAGAAGAAGAGCCCGAAAAGAAAAAAAGAGGGGATGCGAGACAAGAGAAAGGAAAAGAATGCAAAGGTGAACCACACAGCACATGCCCTCCCTGCTGTTCCCCAGTAACATTAGTCCCCACTTGCTTTTGGCGTTGGTGTTGAACGAAAAGACATGAGATAGCTTATGCACACGTTAAGAGGTGAATGGGAGAGAAAAGTGCTTGCTAGCGAATATTAGAGCTGCCTGTACAGGCCGGGCAAAACTGGACCGGTTTTAGTGAGCAGGACGATGGGTGCCTTTGTGGTCCTCATCGGACTGGCTGGAGCTGTCATCGCTATGGGTGGCGTTGCGGATACGCTCAGCACGGTTTTGCAATACTTGGGCCTCGGCAGCAGCTTTCTGGGCTCGAATTTGCTTGCGCCACATGCTGGCGTAGCGGCCCTTCAAATCCAGTAGTTCCTGGTGAGTGCCGCTCTCCGCCACTTGACCGTCTGCTAGAACCAGGATTCGGTCAGCAGTGGTAATGGTGCTGAGGCGATGGGCAATCACGAGCATAGTACGGCCGTGGGAGAGGGTCGCAAGAGCCCGCTGAATGTGCTCTTCCGTGTCAGTATCAAGGGCGGCAGTGGCCTCGTCCAAAAGGATAATCCTAGGATTCTTCAAGATGGTTCGAGCAATTGCGACACGTTGCTTCTCGCCACCACTCAAACGTAGACCGCGCTCACCAACCTTGGTGTTGTAACCGTCGGGGAAAGCCAGAATCTTGTCGTGAATACTAGCGGCCCGGCAGGCCTCGTAGACATCTTCATCAGTTGCTGACTGGTTGGCGTACTTCAAGTTGTACATTAAGGTCTCGTTGAAGAGTACGGTATCCTGAGGGACCACACCAATGTGCCTTCGCAGCGAGTCGATTGTAATGTCTTGAACGTCATGACCGTCAACACTCAGGCATCCCCTCTCAGCATTGTAGAATCGGAAGAGCAGTCGGAAAACGGTCGACTTGCCACCGCCAGATTCGCCGACCAAGGCAGTTGTGGTGCCAGGTTTGCAGCGGAAAGTGAGCCCGTTCAAGGCGGGTTTGCGTTTGTCGTAGGAAAACTCCACGCCTTCGAATTTGATATCCCCGTTGCACACCGGGAGAGGAGTAGCGTGAGGGCTGTCAACAACAGTGGGCTGCTCCCGGAATAACTCGAGCATACGCTCGGCATTAATCAACGCAGATTGAATTGAGCGATAGAAGGTACCGAAAAAGTTCAACGGGCCCTGAAGCTGGGCCATGTAAGTCAACAAGGTAACAAACTGACCAACGTCGCGCTGGCCAGTGGAAACTTGATATGCCGCGATGAAACAGTTGAGTAGCAAGCCGATCATGAAGACTGTATTCTGACAGGTGTTGAGAAGCGTCAAGGAGAAAAGAACATGGTACTCGGCCTTTTGGAACTCGCCCACGGCATCACGGTACCGTTGGAACTCGTACTGTTCGGCGTTGAAGTACTTGACTGTCTCGTATGAGACCATTGAGTCGTTCCTAGAAGTTTCTGGTTAGTCATCTGGCCACGGACTTCAGCCAACAGTAAACTCTTTGGGCACACGTACTTCACGGCATCTTCTTGGCGCGATGCATTGACCATCTGTCTTCTGATCTCCGCTCTCCACTGCGCCATGCGAATAGTAACGTAGAGGTAGCCGAAAGTCGAGATACCCACAACGAGTGCGTAGTAAGCATCGAACTTGACAAGGAAATATCCAAATGCAATGACCAAGTCCACCAACATCGGAACCACCTGGAACGTCACCTGCTCGAGGAATGTATTGATAGAGCTACCCTTGCTCAGAGCAGACAACACTTCGCCAGTCTTTTTTCCGAGGTGGAAATCCAAGCTGAGACCGTGCACATGCTCAAAGGCCGCATTGGAAAGCTCCATGTAGGAATACTGGCTGACAGGAATCCACAGGCTGGATCGCATAGAACTCAGCAAACCCTGGCCACCCTGTAGCCACCGGAGGATCACATAAAATAAAATCTCAAACCATGGGACGCGGAATTCCTTCCCTTCCTCGTCGGCCAAAATAGTAATGATATCTCCTACCTTGTTCGGCACCATAACATTCACAACTCGCTGAGCAACGAGCAAAATGAAACAGAGGACCACGACAATTTGCAGGCGGCGGGACTTGGACGGCCACAAGTAGGGGAAAAAGAGCGAGTACCCGCTGAGATACTCCCACCAGCTCGTGGAGGGCATGGTCGTTGGGCGAACCCAGGGATCTTGCTTTGGCTTGGCCGATTCGGCGCCCGCATCACCGTTGGTGGCGCCGTAGGTATGGCCATTGGTATGGCCATTCCCATTCTCCGCAGCTGCGGCATCCAAAAGACCAGTGGACTCGCTGACATCGCCATTCGCACGGTGACCGTCCTTCTTATCCAGACTTTTCCAATTGATTGACTTGCTGGCGTACAGAATAACAAGCGCCAGTAAAATCAGCACGCGGAGGCTGTTCGAGACCACTTCAGGGTATTCCCAGGGAGTGATGGTTTGGCGAAGCTTGCCGCCTTCGGGATTACCAACGACTGGTTCATGGTGAGGCGAGGTGTACAATGAGAGCGAGGTGCTAAGAATAGCCAGTTCGAGAGGAACAGCGGCGAGCCAGCATACAAATTGAGCGACTGTCGGAGATGGGCTGGTGTCGAGTAGTGTCATCAACAAGACGGCGTAGAAGAAGAATGAGGCGACGATATAGATCTACAACAGCCCCACTGATTAGTTTCTGGATAGTTAAAGCTTGCAACAACTTCCACGGATGATTCAAACTCCACGATTTGCCAAGGAAATACGTACAACTGCAGACTGACCTCGCCACCAATGCTCGGATCGAGCCATCATGACATGGAGAATGTAGATCGTTGCATCAATCAGATACGTCACGAGCACGGCCACCGAAAGCCAATTGAAGAAGCGTTTGACGGTGGGGGAGAACTCCCTGAGCTTTCGGGCGGGAGCTGCACTGCGGCATCGCTTGGGGAGTGGTCGTCCACCAGGACCCATGCGAACAGATTCATTGTTGCTGGCCCTGTTGGCGGTGACCATGGTGTTGACTACAAAGGCCACGGCAAAGAGGGAGAGCAGGAAGATCGGGTAACATGTGCGCAGGTACTCCAGCAGCTCTCGAGCTGCGTGGGGATCCATGATGAACCGAGCCCTCCCACGAATATCCGACCAAGAGGGAGCGAATTCAATCAATTTCCATGACACGGCGATGTGTCCCCAACGATCCGAACAGAAGGTGGGAAGAGAGGGAGGGCGAGGTGAGGTGAAATTGGCTTGAGGATGAGGAGGAGAGGAGAGAAAGAGAGGTTCGAGACCGAGCCCGAGACCAAGCACCTGGGAGAATGGCGGGAACGACAGTCGACGGGCACGGCCAGTGATCGACGGGAGGAATGAATCGCGCACCGAACGCGGGGATTGTAATGTGAGCTACCCCGTCCACGAGGATCGGAGCTTTAGGAAAAAGGATTCTAAAGGGATGAGAGATCTAAACTTCAGCAAATGACCATTCAAGAGGGGTAAATTGCTTTTTTTTTCCCAGTATAAGAGAAGGTGAGGGGTGTGGATCGAGAGGCAAAGAAATCGGGGAGGCAAAAACACGCAGCGGAGAAGGTTTGGAGAGAGTCCAGTGGTCCGCAGCGCCAACTCCTCCCGTGGCAACATCATGCGCCTAAAAACCACATCATCCAGAGAGAGCATGACCTACCCAACAAGATTCGGATCCTCCGAGGAATTTCAGCTGCCTCGGGAACTGGCAATGGCGAATTGACAAGGGCAGGAAGTGCTGGAAATTTGTAAATATGGAATGACGGTGTGTGGATGCAAGTCCTGCAGCTAAAAAATGGGGTCCACTGGCCGGAGTTTGCGACAACCGCCCGGATCCTGAGCAGAAACTACCTAAGTCGACTATTGGTGTAGGTGTCGGAAACTCGTGGAGGCAGATCTGTAGTTGACCAGAACTCCTTTATATTGAGCCTCGCCCTCCTCTGTTCAAGGAGGCAAAAAATAAGCTTGGAGCAAAATGGTAGATATCCCGATCTTCACGGTTTCATGGAATATGCCGATCGAATCGCGATGTTTGCCTGGTCTTCCAACAAGGTCGAGACGCAAACCAGCGGTGCAGAGCAGGTGTAGTGGTTCGTACCCGACCGACCAGTTGAACGGGGGGTCCAAGCAGCGGGAGCAGGGGTCAGGCCTAGACGAGAGTTTAGAATTTAATCCATCCAGTCGGCCGGCATTTGGTCGAGTTATATAGCGTTCTAAGAGGATAAACTCGGATGGACATGGTTAAATGATATACCTTGTTAGGCTGGTCCCACCATTGTGGCCAGAGTTCAGCCAAGGGCGATTAGACAGACTTACAGATTGAAAAAGTACCTGTGGCCCAGAAACTAATCACTAGGTGGCCATCGACATCATCAGTGGAGGACTTCAAGTGGGCCTCGACCTAAAGTCATGATGTTGGAGGTATATATAGAACCCAGATGCTACAGGGCACAGACAGTTTGACATCAAGTACAATTAAAGGCTGGAAATAGTCTGATATTACGCTATAAATATCATCACAATTCTGCTTATTAGAGAATCCACAGGGGCTGATTAGGTAGGATATGTGTCACATGCCTATTCTATGTAAATCATTTTCTAGATCTTGTACAATAAGTGCATCAATTAAATGATAGTCATTATCCTATAGCTTCACCCGATCTTTACTCCGATAGAACAAGGCTGAGAAACACTATAAACAACCAAGTTATCAAATTTCAACGAACAGATGGATTTATTGATACACGTACATGAAATATTCAAACATTGACGGTGTAGCGACCGGTGGTTTTCTTTCATGTTCCCAGGCAGTTCGCCGACGATCAGCTGGGTTGTGCCCGGACCCGTTCTCTCCCAGCGATCTAGATTGTCATCGATTGCAATTAGATTGCTCTAGGACGCTAAGACTTCAGAACAGTGTGCGACCATCCCCTCCCCTCCTTCCGTAGTGACAACCATCACCACCCTAGAGTTACAATCTGTGCCCCTGATTAGCTACATACCACTGAAACTAAAATTACTCTTTTAACTCCGACGCCGATGAGTCTCATGGGTCATTTTAGCGCAATCGCTGAGGCTAGCTGAGTTCGGGGCGACAACTTTTCCAGTTTTCAAGTCCTATGGCCTGCCTCCCCGCTGCTCTAGACTCGAGACTAGAATATCAATCTTCAGTTATCGACTTAGTCAACCACAAGCAGTGTCATAAAACCCTAGTCGATTGAACTCCCGTCTTTCCGGTCGGATGTGAGACATGGCTTCTGTTTGATTTCCTCTTATGGTTCAATGGCCTGCCTCTCGTCATTGTTTCTGCTTCACTATAGATAGACCCTGCTTTCCCCCTCCAACAACTCAGCGCCCGAGGAGGATGGGACGGCTTCCATTCGGAGAGCCGGGGAATGAGCCTGCAGTGGACTGTGCGATTTTGAAATCTGATTTCTCATGGTGTGTTGGCTTCCAGACCGCTCTTGACAAGTGGACAAGTCGGGTTTTTTTTTCAAGAGTACGAGACGGAGGAGACAGGTCTTCTGGCCAAAGTACCAGTGCGAGGTGGGGGCGCCTAGGCTCTCGTGGGTCGAGCGAGTCTCGGGGTCAATCGGCGGATGAAGAATAAAAGCGGCATGAAGACCACCATCTTGCATACTTCTCAGCCCTTCAGCCTTGTCCGATCTATGAGATGTATGTGGCTATAGTCTCATACATGACCCCGGATCCATGCCTACGTACATATCTTGGAACAGGCAGGGACTTCGAAATATGGGAGAACAGCTGGACTCATTTATCTGTGAAGACTATAATGACCTACTTTTTGCTCAAAGGATGACCATCTAGGCTAGTACCATAAAGTTGAATACGCTAAAGAAATGATGGAAAAAGCAAAAGCTAAAGGGGTTAAATTATTATTACCAATAGATAAT
>JAXQJV010001017.1:0-11036 GCA_037042255.1 Penicillium sp. PG106-07D
CTGATTACTTGAAAGAGAAAATGGTATCTAGTAAAGATGGCTCAATCCAAAAGTTCTTCTGGTGTACTGTATACCACTTGAACGGCCATAAAGACGAGGAGCAATTTACCGTATCGGTCGAAGTATTCTCGTTCGTAGAATGCGTTGGGCAGATGAGCCCCAAAATGAACGGCTGCTGCGAGCTCGGTGATGTAAACTAAGATCTCCATGCCGTTCCAATGTGCCAGAGGCCTTTTCACTGCTTCCAATAGAGCAAACCCCGCCACAAGACTGGCACTTCCCAGGGCACAAGCTTCGATATAGTTTCCAGTAATCGAGAGCTGGTGGTTCTGAGAGAACGTCCAGGCGATCAGGGAACCCAGTAAAAGAGCCAGTCGAAGATATTGGAACACAAAATGACTCGAAGGGGGTGAGTAGGATTCTTGACCGAGTGATGGTTGATTCCATTCCCTCTTGGGACCCTCGGGGTCAATATCGAACGCCCGCTCAAACAATGTTTCCAGCCCAGTAGAAGTATTGAGATCACTTGCTGGAAAGAATGATGGGGGCCTGAACACCGGTTCCGGGATTGAGGTGTTTAGCTGCCACTCATTTTGAGGACTGGGCATCCTTAAGTGGAATGGATTCGGTTGTATGACTTGCTCAATAGGCTTTGCCGATGCCTGGGTGCGGAGATTCCATGCCGGGGGCTTGGGCGCAGCGGGTAGCCTGCCAGTAAAAGGGGAAGGACCATCGAAAGCAGAGCGCTGTTCTCGCCGGGAGGCGCTCAAGCTCGGTTGGAGAACAGGTTGAGCGGCCGAGGGGGTCCATTCCATTTCGTCCCCTTCTGGTGGAGGCGTAGGGAAGGCTGGTGACTTTCTAGGGGGAGACAACCCGGGAGCTAGCTGCTCCAAAGGAAATCTCTGGTTGAGCGAGCCACTGGCAGCCCGAGGTGTGAGAGTATCTCTTGAGAAACTAGGACTAGAGACCGGGGATGGACCACTGCTTCGCAAGGGCTTCTCCCAGGAGTTGTCAGACCAATCGACCAACGGCTGAGTATTGTAATCCACGACGCAACGTGAAATTACAACTGACAACAGTGTAAAAGCGATCATGAACATATGTAACGCCGGAGGAAGGCTGGGCCCAAGAGCACTTGCAGATGGGTCCTTGAGCAGTGCCCAGAAAACACAACGAGCCACGAGTGTGATCAGTTGCGCCTGATAGTATTCGGCGAACCCGGCAAATCGGCCACTTCGCCCCTCTACCTTCATGCGCAACTTTGGATTCCACCAGATGGAAAGAAGCCCCGCGATGAGGGCGAATCCTGCGGTAGGTGCGAGATCGAACGAGCATTCACTGGGAATCCGGCGCATCCGCGCTGTCTGGCTCACACAGGAGAGCACCGACAACGGTTTATCTGAAGACAATTCGGGCTCAAAAGAGGTACCATAACTGGTCAAAACGCTTGTCATGTCCCATACAAGTTGACCACCAACGCTGGTCCAGTATCCGAGGGCCCCAACGTAAACAAGCAAGCTCTGCCAACTGCGATCCCTAGCCTGCCGTAAATTCTTGCTGGCTCTGCTGCGATCCATCATGCGACGAAGGTGATCTGCCTTGGCTTCGTAGCCCTTCTTGCGAATTTCTTCCAGCACCCGGGGCCCGCAGGCATCGCAAACCTGTGGGTACCTTTCCTCGAGGCCTTCCTTGAACCGCGCGTAGCCGCGCTCATATTCGGCGTCCGTTGGATCATCCGATGGCGGAAAATAATCAGCAAGAGACGATCTGAACAAATGCTGGTTGCGAATGCATTTGGAACAGAAGGAATGGGATCCTGTGAAGTCGGTCGAGTCGAGGGCAGGGCTCGAGGCGTTGGGGCTTCGATTGAGATTCGTATCCTCTGCGGGTGGATCTGTGATTTCTCCATTCTACGAGTTCAACGGATAGCTGATTAGTATCTGAGGGTTTGAGATCGTATTCCCGCGAAACTCACCTGATCCAAATAGTTATCGGCCTCGCAATGTTCACAGTGGAATTTGCGAACCTGCCCGCGGGCGGACTGAGAAGCGCGCCGACCGCAGTAGAAGCAGGTCAGACGTTTGGAGAAGAGCGCCATGACATGTTCAGGAAGGCGAGTCGCAAATAAAAAACAAACAGACGCGGATTGTTGCTGTATTCGCAAGGGATATCAAGAGTCGGGGAAACCTGAAAATAATAAACGGTACACGGGCTCCGTCAGAACTGCAGGCCTGCACAGACCACTCGGGGCACGTGTCGTTGCCGCGGACGCGACAGCTTCAAATTTGCCCAAAAGGAAGGAAATACCATCGCATCAGGAAAAAGGCTGGGCGGTGAGAGCCTCGTCTTCCTTCGACTTCTTTTGTTTTTGGCTGCTTTCTCTTTCAATCATGTCGCTTTCGCCATAGCAACGGCTGCCTCCTCTCCCCTCCTTCAAGACGCAGCCGCAGTGACATCATGGCTTTGACTCTGCAGACCTTCTGGGAAATGAGCTTGAGGGTACTCGGCTCTGCAGCCGCAACTGGGGGTCTCATCTTCCTTGTACGCCCAGAATTAGGCTTCTGGGGAGCTGGGTTGCTCTGCAGAACTAACTATCGCCTTTCGTAGGTCATCCTTGTCTCCCTGGCAATTTCTCAGAATGCCGCGCTTCCCAAAGTCCGTCCAAAGGGCACACCCGTCCACCTCCTCGTCGTGCTAGGTAGCGGTGGTCATACGGCTGAAATGCTTGCTATCTTGGAGAATAATTTTGACTTTTCCATCTACACATACCGCACCTACGTCGTGAGCTCTGGGGATGGCCTGAGCGCGCAAAAGGCCGTCGAGTTTGAGGGCAGGATTGCGCAAGAGAATGACCGCAAGAAACCGGCCGAGGATTACACAATCATCACCGTTCCAAGGGCACGGCGGGTGCATCAATCATACTTGACGGCGCCATTCTCGACCCTCCACTGCTTCTGGGCCTGTCTGCTTGTCCTCCTGGGGCGCAATCCAGCCCAGCGCCCTCTCCCAGTGATATACCCTTCCAAGCACCCAGATGTGATCATCGCCAACGGTCCAGCGGTAGCGGTCTGCATGATACTCGCAGCAAAGGTCATCCGATTCTTCATTTACTGTTACCGCTGGGCAACTGGCCAGGGGTCCAAACCTGAGATATCACGGCTTCGGACCATTTATGTGGAATCATGGGCTCGAGTTCGGACATTGAGCGTCTCGGGACGCATCCTTCTGCCTATCGCCGACAAATTCCTCGTTCAATGGCCTCCTCTGGCTGGACGCCGAGCTTGGTGGGGTATGAAGGAAACGGAATACTGTGGCTGGGTTGTTCTCTGAGCTGCTCCTCATGAGCAGTTTTCTTCTCTAAGACGCTCATGCATATCATGTCATCTGCTAGAGTACGAAACCCAATTGACCTTTGACCAGAAATATTTGACAAAATGGAAGGCTTGGTCTTCGGCATTCTGGCCGAACTTCACCCCGCGGTAGTTTGCTCTCCACATACCGATGTGGAGACTGATCCGGAGCGATATCGCTACCATAACTCCGTTTCGTAAAAGTAATGAGATTGTCTTTAACCAACGTGAGGTCTAAACGTCCTTAAAAAGCTATTGTGCTACAACGAAATTGAAAAGGCATCAGCAGCAACGGAACAGTTCCGTCTCCATCTCCACCGTGTCTGATCAACTATCGCGTTCTCGGATCACATAGCTTGCCCCGCATACCCCCTCCCGGAAGCGATCCGTTGAAAAGTTGCCAGACAAGTCAATTTGAAGAAATTGACATTCGCTGGCATCAACTCAAGCTTCACTTCTTAAAAACAAAGCTTTCCATTTCCAAACCAATCCATTCGCTATGCCGTACTCTTTGCGGGGTCGGAACGTCCTGGTCACAGGTGGTTCACGGTATGGCCATCCTTTCTATGAGCAACGAGTTCCCAGACTTCCTGGATTATAGCTAATTGAAAGCTGAACAGTGGCCTAGGTGCTTTAGTCGCTCGAAAATTCGCCGCCGAAGGAAGCAATGTCGCCATCAATTACGCATCAAGCAAAGAGACAGCCGATCAAGTCGCGTCGGATCTTGCTGCTCAGTATAATGTGAAGACGATTGTTATTCAGGGTGTATGAGCCTCCGTCGGATATTAAGAGTCAATTCGACTTCTTTACTTCCATAGCAACCTGAGCACTGATTTCATTCCAAATGTAGGATGCAGGGAGTCAGAGCGATTGTATTAATGTCATCAAGACCACGATTGAACAGCTGGGAGGTATTGACGTTATCATTTCGAATGCTGTGAGTTTTTGCGTACACGGCATCCAGTCAAATTTGATTGAGGCTTACTGACATGTGGATAATGTAGGGATGGACGAAGATGACCAAATTTAGCGACTTGGATGCAATGGACGACGCAGACTGGGATAAGGTGACTGTACTATTCAGCTTGCTCCGGTTACTGCGCTAACAAGACTTATCATATCAGTGCTGGTCAATCAATGTCAAGAGCAGCTTCCATCTGTTCAAAGCTGCTTTGCCTACTTTCAACGCCAATCCCGATGGTGGTGTCTTCATCCTCACCTCTTCAACCGCGGTACGCATGTGGTTTCGATAATCGGCACCCATCAGCACTACTGACTTTGTGATTTCAGGGCGTTATCCCCAGTGGCAGCAGTCTACCATACGCTGTGACCAAGGCAGCATGTAAGTGTTTCTCCTTTTTCTTGACCAACAATTTGCTGATCAGAAACATTCAGCGATTCACCTCATGAAATCTCTTGCTCAATCTCAAGGCCCCAAAGTTAGGGTCAATGCCGTATGTCCCGGGCTCTTGCTTACTGAATGGGTATGTACCTCTTTCCAAATCAATTCTTTCCATAAGACCTTAGCTCACACCACACCAGGGCCAACGCTTTTCTCCCGAGGCAATCCAAGGCTGGGCGGATCGGACCGCGCTCGGGCATACGGTAAGTACTCACGCCTTTCTGATATGTGCCGTATCTCATTATTCTCTTTGTAGCCCGAGGTGGAGGATACCGCCGATGCGTACATCTCCATCGCCAAGAATTCCTCTATGACAGGCCAAGCTGTCCAGATCGGTGAGAGCATGGATCCCAACGAATATTGCACATGGCTAACCGATCCAGATTCCGGATTCCGGGGCTAGGATGCGGAGCACCTCAAGCATGCATGCAACAATGCTATTATTTTCCGACAATTGATATGTATATGGGCTTTCGACAATGTAACGGGTATCAGGCTGATAGAATAGAATCCTGTTGTACATATTGCATCATTTTCATGCAAGAGGATTGCGGAAAGGAGTAAACTCGGCGCCGCCAGACTGGAAAGACCGATCACCAAACATGCGTGCCTTGATCGCAGCACGCAGACCCTCAGCCACCGGTTCACCTTCCACCTTCATGTGGTTGATACGAAGGGCCTTTCCATCCCTAGTATACACGTAGAGGGCCCTGTTCTTCTTCGGCTCTACTGGGTGAGGCGCATTAGTGAATGGCAACCCAGGGACAATTGCGAAAGTCTCCGATCCCTTCGGAGGAATCACTTCTTCGACATCTGTCAGGATGACTCGCTTCTGTTGGAATGAGATGGCGCCATCACCCGGTTTGCTGGCAACGAGTGCTTTGCTCCATAGGTTACCAAGAACCCGATTACGTCGATTGAAATCAATCAGGTCCCAATTTGCCCAGTCAACATGACGGTCTTCGGGTTGGATCTTTGCGGCATGGATGAGATTCTGGTTCTCTTTCTCAGAGAGCCATCCCGCATCTTGTACTGGAGGCACGAATAATCCTTCCTTGATGCCATCAAACAATAGTTGCGCTCCTTTGGCCGAAACCAAGCTGGTCAACTCGGGGACAGTGCAGGTCTCGGGGTTGGGAATATCGAAGCCAGGAGCAGGTGATTGAGCAAGAATCGTGCCATGGTCAAAGCTCTGGTGGTGCAACGTCTGAAGCGTTACACCAGTCTTGGTTCGCCCGGCCAAGAGCGTGTGGTGCAAAGGCGCTGGGCCACGGAAGCTGGGAAAGTCATGTCAGCCCACCAGTTGAAACTCATTGGCTGTTGTGCTGTTGTGACGGCGTACTCTGGAAGTATTGAGGGATGCACATTCAAACCTCCATACTTAGCGGCAGTCAAGATCCGCGGAGGCACGAACAACCCAAAGGATACGGCGATAATCAGATTGATAGGACCATTTGGAGTCTCGGGGGGCTGGTACAATTAGTGAAAAGAATACCCAGATTAGAAGTTCATATTTACACTCCAGCCTCTGAATGTGTCAATCTCATGAACAGGAAGTGAGAGCGCAGATGCAGTCTCCTTGATTGGCACTGTGTGATATCGAGTTAGATCTGGACCTTCAGATAGTAAGAGACAATGCGACTGACTCTCGCGCACTTTCTTCAATCCTCGTCCAACTCGTTTGCCTGGCCGACAGACAACATCTATGGAGGCAATTTGGTCGGGATGTTTCACACGGTAGTCGTGGAGCGCTTTCAAGGAGGCAATACTAAATTCGTCAGAGCCGCAAAAGAGGATCCGAAGCGGGTCAAACGAGCGAGTTGCATAGCACCGGTACGCAGGCCATCGAGCAGCAGCAGAATACCTGCATAGCCCAACGGCACTGCTGCCGCGAATCGCGAACATATCGGGCCAACCTTCAACAACTATGAAAGCTGGAAAGAAAGCTGTTCGCTGCTCGGACGCATCCGACTTATCGATAAAGTGGGCACGTGATGTCAACATCATCGGTCCCTCAACTTCGCCGCGGCATAATTACCCCACAGCTGCCTTGTGATCGCTGAAGCAGAGTAGCGAACACTTACGATGAAATGCCTGCAACAGAGGCCGACTCTGTGATACCGGCGCAGCTCTCCTATCTCGCCATCTACAACCCAACTCTAGGCCCCACGGACGAGACCTTGGAGGACCAGATCGTGTTCTACACCTCGAGATCAGGTAATCTAGAGCAAACGAACGATGCGACCGTAGAGGAGGATGGCAGCGCACTTTCCAGGGATGATAAGAATGAGAAACTGCGCCAGATAGGCCTGGCGCAGGGGATGGTGAGCTTTGCCAGGTTGGAATCCCATCCTTGATATTCTCAAGTGAACAAAGCTCATGGCCCTCGTTATACAGTGACTTTTCCGCTGGCAAACCACTTGAGTACATTGAAACTGATAAGGCGCGGGTCGTCGTACTCGAGCTGGAGAAGGATTGGTGGATAGTTGCTGTGAGTATAGCTAGGCGCATCAACATGATGACTCTCGTAACTAAACTATGACGATGCCAGTCTATCGACCTCACTCGGTTACCCGCCGATCCAGCCCCAGCTTCTGCAGGCGATAAATCAAGCTCCCCTTCTTTTCAATATTCCGCAAGAGAAATGGGACCTCCGCAGCTACTGATTCAACAATTGCGTCGCGCGCACTCCATATTCTTACTCCTCCACGACTTCTCCATGACCGGGCTCTACAATCGGGTTGGACGGTCCTCATTCTGTCTTTTCCTGGACCGGTTTTGGGAGAAGTTTACATGGAATTGGGAACTGCTTTTGTCTGGAAACCCGATTGTCGATATGTATGATGGCATCAAACTCGCAGCGGGAGGAGAGCTGGGTATTGGTGTCGGCGAGGAAGAATGGGGTAGCGGGGAAAGAGAAGTTCTCGAAGACTTTGTCTCTCGAACAGACGGCCTGCTGGACTTGGTTGTCTCGAGATTTGGTGACCCACCCGGACAAGCCGATGGGTCACCACCGGGGCGCCTGAGCGACGCCGAGGGTGCGTGGCTCGGTTCAGACACCGATCCGCGGCCAGCTGATGGTGTGGTTTTTTCCGGCGCTGGCGCTGTGGACCGGCGTTCCCTAGCTCGTTTGTCCCAATGGATGGAATGGATCTATCGATACGGCGATGCGGCATATGGAATTGGGCGAGACCCAACCTCGCTACGCCGAAGAAAGCTGCGGAGGAAACGAGCACCAGCGCCTGAACCCATCACGCCGGAAAGAGCGCATACTCCAGGCATACCTCGACCTCTTGTGATGGCAATGCCACAGCCACCACCAGATACCCAGAAAGAGAACACCCCTGGAACTGGAAGCTCGCCATCTAGTCATGATGAACAGGTCGATAAATCGGCATTTGGAACGGATACTGTCATGAAATACCTCACTCTGGGATATGGCTCTGCTTGGAGCTTCTCCAATAAGTCAGCACCGGCGTCATCGCCATCTTCACCTCCTGGGAGCTCTCTAGCCCAGCCAGGACAACCGGCCACTGTGAATGCGAGGAGAAATGAACCTCCATCTAACAGGGTTCACACCCCGCCGGTTCCGAGCCAATATTTTGATGGATCTAGGGGCGAGACGAAGATCAACGTCTCCGGTCGATTCGTGTTAGGGCCTCGAGATGATTTGGACACGTTAGATGACATAGAAGAAGGCAGCCCGGAGCCGGAAGTAGATACTGTTCGACCCAGGAGTCGGATAGTTCATCGATCCATTTATGTCCAATTATCAGGCTCTGAAGGTGAGATGAAGCAGCTTAAGGCAGTAATCTATGTGGTGGGTATATACTTCCTCTATGATCTCAGTTCACGGTGACTAACATTTCTATTAGCATCAACCTTTTATGTTCACCTTCCTCTTTGACCCAAAGACCCCGACTCTATCATCTCCAGTGCTCTATACCAGCATCCACCACCAACTAGGTCCCCTCCAAAAACCCCTTCTCGCATCAACATCCCCTTCAACAGCCGCCTCTCGCATCTCCACATCCGAAACAGCCGGCGATCCAACCAAACTCTTCTCTACACGCAGCCAACCGGTCTACGACATAGTATATGACCCAACAAACCTGACCATCCGCTCCTCAATCCCCAACATTCCAGGCCTGGGAACCCTCCCCCGTGCAAACGAGACCCCCCAAGCCCCTAGAACCCCATCACCCTCTCCATCTCAACCATCAAGCGCACCACCATGGTCACGGGTCGAGAGCCTAGCAATCTACCAGCGCCTCCTATCCACATACATCGACACCCGCCCTCGGCCGCAGGAACTAGAGCGCACCTGCAAAACCAGCCGTGGGTGGTGGATCGTCTGGGTCCGCATTTCGGCACCCAATACACCAACTCACCGGTCACGCGCCTCATCATCTGCAGCACTTTCCGCGATGACAGCGGATAATCAAGCTACAGGCCTGGGCATACAGAGTCTCGAGCCTGTTCCAGAACCACAAGAAGCGTTCATTGTCCGCAAAGCGAGCGACTACGTGTCCCCATCGGGTCACGGCCGCATGAGCAGTGGTGCGCGGTTCTTCCGTGATCTGGGCGGCGCATCCTCGTCGAAATTGGCTGCTTCGCGGGCTGAGACCACGCCCTCAAAGTTGGTGGAGGGGTTGGGGATGGATGCGAGGCGGTATATCGAGGGGCTTTTGAGTTTGAACAGGTGACTTTGCTTGGGTGTACCATACTGGCTGGATATAGATGCATGAATCTCACGAGTCTTCTTACAATCTGTCTTGATGGGAGCATGTCAAAGAATCGAACAGTATCTTCCAACCTTACATAGAAGTTGCCCTTGTTCCATGTAATGGTGGGTATATTAATGTTGATGACTGCACGTATGTGTTTACATCAAGGTTGGTTGTTCAACCACTAGGCCAGCACGAGGGCTCCCGTTTAATCCGTAGGTCGTTATCTAGAACAGGCACTCCATGTAAGTTTCATGGAATTTCAGGGTACAAAAGCCGCTCTCGTTACGCAGGATAGTAGGAAATAGATTCGGCAGCAGAGTCCATTCGTTCAAGAAAGCCCAGGGTAGAAATATATTCGCAAGAGAATGGTAGTTATATCTATCATCACGGAGGGGGATCCATTTAGACAGGAAAATGGTGACGACGCCAAATTAGAGATATTAAGAAACACAAATGAAAGTACAGACCAAGTACCGTGCAGGGCTACATCCAAGACAGGGGCAACTTGTGGGTGTGTGATTTTAAAGATTTATACTGCCACAAACATAAGATTGGGGCACTGTGTCATTGTGATCCAGATTTGGAGTCGGATTGAAAGAAGAAATGGGGGGGTAAATAAGGCGTAGGGGGCCAGGAGGGACACGGGACAAGAGAGGAAAAGAGAAAAAGCCCACAGGGTTATGATGAAGACAACGCCTCCCTAGACAAATTCTGCAAAATCACGACAAAAAGGAGAAACAACAAGAAGGTTCTGCGACCAACGAACAGATGAGATTGCGGGGTGGGAATGGGGGAGGAAAAACACAAAATGGTGGGAGACAACAACACAAGGGGAAATTCCACGACGTCTGGGTGCCCGAAATTCGATACTGTCCACGATTGTCGCATGCAGGAGTCCAGCAGCCTTTCCCCTCCTCGAACCTCTTTTAATTTCTCCAGGGGGAATCAAAATTATCCAAATTGGTCCCGAATCTCGGCTGTTGGCCGGCTTGTTTTGCTCGAGCCAGAGCGCTGGACGGCCAGAGTACTTTACAGAATCGAGCACTTGCTCTTCTTGCCGGGCTTGCTCTTGCCGACCTTGAGGAGGGCAGCACGGGTGGCGGCTTCGAAGACCTCGCGGACACCCTCGTTGGTACGGGCAGAGCACTCGAGGTACTTGTAGGCACCAATCTTCTTGCGGACCTCCTCACCCTGCACAAGGCGCGTTAGTCTCGGATCTTACTTCCAGGGGTGTGTCGGTGGTTCAATCACCGACACCGAAAGGAACGTACCTGCTCAGCAGTGACGGGGCTCTGAGAGGTCTTGTGCAGCTCCTCAATGGTCTTGGGGTCGTGGCGCAAATCCTTCTTACAACCAACCAGGATGATGGGGAGACCCTGGCAGAAGTGAAGAACCTCGGAAATCCACTATCAAACCGCGTCAGCATTGATTCCAGGAACGAGCAACCCAATCGTATGCTCCTAGAGTATTCAAAATTTCAGTTGCCACCTCCACAATGAACAATGGGTTGTTCAACAATACCCAGCAGGGAGGCATGGTTGGGAACACCAACAA
>JAXQJV010001018.1:0-10933 GCA_037042255.1 Penicillium sp. PG106-07D
TCAATACCCTCCTACCTGTGAGAAGAGCACCCCATCCCCCCTTCGCCCATTTTTCGTAAACACGAAAAATCCGCGTCCCTGGCAATCGCCCACTTTCTGCCATCCCTTCAGCCATAGCAGCCTAGGAAGAGGGTTGTCAGCTAACATCGCGAACAAAGAGGTGTTACACTTGGCCTTACTTTCACTAAACGATTGGGCAGAACTAACCCACATGGTAGTTCCAGTGGGTCTTTGATGTCTGATCCCATCTTCAATGAACGATTGATTAGTCAGTTAGAGATTTTTTTATTGTACAGGCCGTTGAATTGGGATTGAGAGATGTGGTGTTATGTTATATATGATAAGGTATTCCAGTAGGGGACGACTGCCGAGGTAATCGTTTTAGAGAGGGCTGGGTCATTGGAGCAACTTTAGTTGAGAGGTCGTGTCGATCGAACTGCAGGATTGGTCAAATACCGCTAAGGATATTCAGCGTCCACTCAGTTTCCATAGTATTCGTATGGTATTTGGGTTGAACTCTCTTGATCCCCCGGAGTATAGTGCCGTAACAAACCAGAGCTGTGACCTATGACAGCTTTTGCATTGATCTGCGACAGGCAATGTTTTCCGGACCAAGGAGAGTGGAGATCGCCAACCCGACGAGTATTGGACAAAATTTTTCATATCTGCCGTGAAAAGGTGTCCTGTGGCATGCTTCATATTACATAGGAAGTCATGATTGTCCAGATAAGGTAGGCAGAACGTGGACATTATGCACGTCTCGGTTAGAGGCCATCTATATCTGAAAGTTACTGCAATGAGATTATTGTGATTCACCATTTGGTGGGTGAGGAGGGACATCCGAAGGTCCGTTGAAACTTGTTCCACAAAAGTTGTTCTTAAATCGAAATAGACCAGTGTATTGAATTACCGCTGGCGACGAGCCGCTCTACAGAGCTATCCATAGATATAGCGAGCTCCACCATCTTTGGGCCTCGGTGTTCGTGGTCTTCGTTTCTCACTTCTCGGTGGACGCGGGCAAAAGAACAAGACTACCTCATTCGGGCTAACTATCTATCCGATCACTAATGATGCACTCGCAATTCCACAAGCTAATTAACTTCAACTTCCGTGTAAATATCACCTGTGGGTCCTCAAAAATTGAGATGATCATCAGAGCTGGAACATGAAAGCACTAGATTCTATCTTAGTTGAAATCGAACGATGGGAAAAATCTTACTCCATTAAATTAAGAGGTTTCAACCCTTTAATGCTTCAATCGTATCGAGCTCATGTGATTAGCTTGTCGGATTTCATTGAGCTTTTATCAACAAGAACAAGACAGCTGTTCAAGTGGACTTATGTCACGAACGGCCACAGGCCTACAATATAGCTAGCGAGAGAGAGAGAGAGAGAGTTGGCAAGAAACGAGAATTCCGAAGCTGAGGAGGAGGAAGAAGAACAGAAGTCAGGAGAGATAAGGGCTTTGATATGCCTCATGTTCTCAAAGAAAACAGAAGTCAATGTCCCATTGCTCTTCCTCGCGCGTTCCTTCCCAAACAACGTCCATGCGGCTTGACATCGACATTTTCTCCTTGTGGGATGTCACATTCGAGATCTTGACGTCGGAATATATTAGTAGGAGATGGTAATATCCCTAGTGATCGAGACGCAGATAACGAAAAGCCTCGGCGTGGCGCTGCAAGTGGCCACCGTGCGGTAAATTTTGCCACTTTTTGATCAATATTGATCCGATTTTGAGTGGTACCCAGGGTGGTAAGTTTTATGTTAAATTTATTGGTGATTTCACGCAGCCAAGAGGACAAGAAACAATAATTGGCCATAATTGGTCACCTCTCGCTGCGGGCTTACACCGTAGCTCCAGATCGGGCCCGTCCGCGCTCCTATTAGGGAAGGCAATATGTCTGCATTGCAGTAGGTCTATGTCAGTATGTCTAGAGGGAAGGTGGGAGGAAAAATCGAGCCTTGACTGCGTGAGAAATGATGAGATAGCTACAGAGGCAAGCAACTGACCATCGTGAGGCAGTTGCTTTTGCTTCTTTTGAAGGGAGAATATGTCCGACAGACAACAGAGAACATTCGATCTGCTCCATATTGGCAAGGCCTACGTTTACCAATGCAATATAATAGGACCAAATTGATGCTAAATAAGTACATATAAAGGTAAAATGAACAACAAGGACAATTAGGTGAAGTGAAGCAATAAGAAAATAGATAAAAAGGTTGGGGGGGGCGGTTCCCAAGGAAAACAAGACACGAGCAAGGACGTGACCGTGACCTGACCACCCTGTGCCCTGACCCACGAATCGACCCACGAAGACGCGATATAAGCCATCATGTTTCATCAGGTATGCTTTGTTCATTCGACCTCCAGAATGCTTTTGGTGCTAGCGCGATCGGCTCTTCGTACTTTTCCAAGACTGGTAATGGTCTGCCAATGTTTCTTCGAGAGGTCGATAAACGATTTTCAGTTCATCCAAGCTGGGACGATTATCGATGTTAAAAGGGATCCCCAAGTTCAGTCGTAGGTATTTTTGACTTAAGCCAAGCACAGGCCCAAGCATACGGACTAGGGCGTTCGGAAGTTTGTTTCTTGGCATCCAGAAAGACTGAGTAATAGATCGGAGGATTCGAGCAATTTCCACAAAACTATGTGTTTTGCTGTCGGCTAGGATATAGCGACCGTGAGAATCCAGGTTTTGGGCAGCTTGAATGTGGGCAGTGGCAACCTCTCGAACGTCAACAGTTGCAAACCACATATCTGGCACTCCAAAAAGCAACTGGCCGCGTAGGAGCTGGTCAAGCAAAGATAGACTACCAGATTCGGACAGTGGGGATAAGGATGGCCCCAGAACAAGCCCAGGATTAATAGTCACCAGCTTCCAGCGCGAAGGAGCTGGCTGCGACTCATATAGCTTCCAGGCCTCTTTCTCAGCGATCACTTTGGAATATGGGTAGGCGTTGTGGGTCACCGAGCTGCTGCTGTTGAAATACTCCGAGGAGAGTGTGTTGTTTTTCATTCCCAGCACATCGGCATTATCGCCAAAAATGGCTGCCACGGACGAGGTCAGGATCACAAGTCTGACAGTCTCGCATTTCTGAACAGCATCCAGCACATTCTGCGTCCCTTTGAGAGCCGGCTCAACAACTTCTTTCTGACCATCGCGGATTTTGTTTTCGATGAGGAATGGAGAGGCAATATGGTATACTACCGAACAGCCCTTCATTGCAGCTTCAAAAGAGCCAGAGATAAGCAAATCCGCTTCGAACAATGTCAGCATCCCTGGCCATCGTTCCTGCATGTCAAGGAGATGTTTAATCTTCCTTTCATTTTTGGTACTGCGAACCGTAGCGTGGACTTGCTCGCCTCTTTCGAGCAGCTGCTGAACAACGTGGCTCGCGATAAATCCACTTGCACCGGTGACAAGTGAAAGATTCTCTGTCATGGTTCGTTGAGAACAAGGCATGGGTTTACATTCTCAACCCTTGTACTACGGTCTTCTTTTATAATTGACTCCACTAGAGTGTACCGTATCATAAGGCAAAATCCGACCCAAATCGGATACCTAGCGAAAGGAGTAACCCGAATCCTTTGATGCGAAACCATAAAACTCACTATAGCAAAAGCAAGAAAGTCAAAATCGCGTTCAATTCATAGTTACCCGCGGTAACATATGATGAATCATCGCTTCCGTGCAAATGGGGATTGATGATACCTCTCGGGGTCGGGTCAGCAATTGACCCGATATCACATTTCCCGACATGGTAATGTGATTCGATCGGGTATTACCCAAAGTCGGCTATCATCCCCGTGAGACCAGACTGAAAAAGATAGAAGCGGTCCAAACTGCAATGAGATTTCGTCTCACTTTTTCAAAACAAGAACCGACCGAAAATCCCTAAAGCGTGGCGCTGTGGTCACGTGTGACTTGGACACTGAATCATGGAAAGTGGGGACCGCTCCCAGCTCAATTACAACGCATGTGTCATGTGCCGGCGCAGGAAATTGAAATGCGATAGGACCCAACCTCGTTGTGGCCTCTGCTCACGTCTAGGGAAAGACTGTATCTACAACGCAATACGCAAGAGGAGTGGTCCGAAACGAAAGCTCTTACAAGACCTAGACACACGCCTGAGTATGTTAAAACTAAGGCTAATTCGCCGCTTCCAGAAGTTTTATCATACAGCTAATGATTATACTTCTACTAGCCAAAATTGAAGAGCTTCTTAAAGATAAACATTCCTACCATGTGCTGCAATTGTCCTCTTCGTCATCTTTACCTGAGAATCAGCATAATATGCCTCTATCTGGACACTTCGGCTTCCCTTTGTCACAGTCACCACGGCTTGAAAATCCTTTGTTTGGTCCCACGCAACATTTTGCAAACGGAATAGAAGATTGTCAGGTCAGCCATACGCACTTTACGGTGGTTCCTGGCAATTCAATCTATTCTGAATCGAACTCTGTTGGCCTGGCCTTAGGGGAGCAACTCCCCTCCCAGGACACCATTCGTGCCCTGTAAGGAATCCGCCTGAAGAGAATCTAAAGGAATATCCTCACAATTTTCAAGGGACAGTATATTCTTCGAGAAGGTTTACCCTTCTATACCCATCATTCACCCACGCCGCTTTTTTGTCAACTCAAGTCTCTCAGCCCCTTCACGCCCATCGCTTTCCCTGCGGTATATGATTTGGTGCCATGCATCACTATCCTCTGATCGATACTACTCATTCCACGGTGAATTCTATCAACGCGCTCGCAAGTATGCTGAACTTGGCGAAACTACAGAAAGCTTTAAGCAGGGGATCGTCACCTTGTCGCACTGCCAAGCGTGCATACTATTATCTATCTACGAGTTGCGAATGGTATCCCTCCCACGGGCATGGGTCAGTGTAGGTAAAGCCTCTAGTCTCTCCTTGGCTACTGGTCTTAACCAATTGGATGGGCCAATTCAAGATGTCAAGATGTGTATTCCTCCTCCAAAAGATTGGGTTGA
The DNA here is from genome assembly GCA_037042255.1 of Penicillium sp. PG106-07D. Taxonomy (NCBI): domain Eukaryota; kingdom Fungi; phylum Ascomycota; class Eurotiomycetes; order Eurotiales; family Aspergillaceae; genus Penicillium; species Penicillium sp. PG106-07D. The sequence goes on from JAXQJV010001018.1 coordinate 4,998, forward strand.
AAAAGAAGAACGCCGAAGAGTTTTTTGGATGGCGTTTTGTATGGATTTGTACGCAAGTATTGGAACTGGACGGCCTATGGTTATTGACGAGACATCGGTGGGTCATTAAGCGATAACGATTGACATTAGTATTCTTCCAAGGGCGCTGACGGGTCAAACGCAGATCATAACTACCCTTCCCGCTTCTGAACAGTCTTTCCTGGAGAGCAAGCCAGAACGCACTCTTAAACTATGCGAGATCTTTGCCGGTGAAGGTGCATCCACCTTGTCTTCCTTGGCTTACGTTTGTGTGTCGGCCAGTTTGCTCAAGCGTAGCTGTCCTCACACCCGCCGAATCCGCAAATACGGTAATGATGCTGGCGTGAGCGAGCTTTATAGGCAACAACATCAGAGTCATGATGAAATTCTCATCCCCATCCTTCAACGTCTTCCCAGGCACCTTCGACTACCCAACAGTATGAATGATATCAATGTCATTTTTTCTAATCTGTGCATACATGCTTCCACGATTTGGTACCATCAAGTGGCCATCATCCAGGGTGAAACATGCAGGGTGCTGGATTGGTATATGATGGAAAACAACCGCCGTTGTTTATCAGCGGCGAGTCAAATAGCTAGCCTCACAAGGCTAATCAGGGATTTTGACCCGTTAAAGGTATTTAATGCCTTCATCCTTTGACACACAACGGAGCTGACGACTAATAGTACAATACCTTTATGCCATTTCCCTTGTTTCTGGCAGCGAGGGTTTTTGTGCAGCACTTGAAATCCCAGCCCAATAATCCAACAATCAGATCATTGCTACAAAATCTTGTATCGATCCTGAACATCATGAGGCTAAGGAATCCTCTGGCTGGGATGTTCCTCAGTCGATTGGATTACTCCATTGTACCTGGTTCTAGGAGCAATAAAGCAGCTTCGTCATAATCCGACTAGAAGTGAACACACCATACAAAGCAAAATTAAGCTTATGGCCTCTGCTGTAACATAATTTGAGTTCTTAACTAAGGTCTAATTTCTTGAAAATAAACGCCTGTCGTAAATCATTGAGCGATAGCGAGATGGCAATCTGGCAATCTAAATGAGAGAAGAGAGAAAAAAACAAAACAGGAGGCCTATAAAGGTCCAAAGAGGAAATCTTCATCAGAAGAGTAATTGAGAAGTCGAGAATTACTTATCGCATATACGACTGATCCGCGTTGAGTATAGCTTCCGCCCAGTCACGAGAGACGTCGACAGACCTGCGATAGAAATTTTACCAAACATGTTAGGAATGTAAAGCACTAGCTGTTAGTTACCGAAAGGATCTTGGTAACATGACCGATTGCGCTTGCTCGAATTATATAAAGGGGATCACGAAATAGAACCTCTCCCCCTACCTTTCACATCTGCACCCCGACTAACAAGATGGCGACAGCATGGTCATAATCCAGAATGTTCACTAAATAATGAAGCACTGTGCGACTGTCGTTATCACGCTTGGTGACATCAAGTAATTCCAGTGACTGGTCTATCAGGGATGGACTTATTGAATCTAGCCAGCTGTAACTGCTCAGATTCTGCAATGTTCCGTCTGATGGCTTGAATATTTGTTCCATGGCCCGTGTAGTTGTTGACTGCGTAATAGAAGACTGTGGCGCCGTGGGTCCCTTGCGTAAACGGTGTCTGGTTTGACGTCAAGAAGCATTTTGGTAAGGCATTTCATCCGTGCGGTAATTTTGTCCGAATCAACTTTGTCTGCAACACTGCCCGTAACGCCACCTAAAGCCCAGTGTAGCGGAAGGCGACCCTCGCTATCAGGTACGGACACCAGATCTGCAGCTTCGACGTCGCCGCGGTGATCTAGTAGAGCCTATATAGCTTCCATGTTCCAGGTCAGGGCAGCAATATACAATGCTGTCACATTTTCCGCGTGCTTAACCGCAAAGAACAACCACCATACCATTTCTGGAGAGTATAAACGTCCGCGCCCATAGCGATAAGACGCGAGACCATACCGTAGCTTGCGTGGGAGACCGCTCCACTAGGTACAGTTTCTCTCAGATATTCCCGTTCGTTCTGCGCCTCTTAAGACATTAGCCTCCAAGGAGCAGCCTATATCCAAAAGCCAGCCAATAAATGCCTCCAAGTGCTGCACTTTTTACCTAAGAAGGGCTACACTGTCTTCGGATTAAGCTTCTAACGTTAGTGTACCAGCTCCTTTTAACGTCTCAGCAGCTCTGAACAGAGTCGTTCGCCCCCCTAAATCCCGATCATATAAGCTTCCTAACGGCGGATAGTGCTTCACCAACCACAAGACCATCTCCCGGTTAGCAGTCGCACAAGCTTCAACAACGGGGGAGGCATGGCAGCGTCTGAGATAGTCCTCCAGGGGCGCGGTGAGCGATGTATCCGAGAGATAGATCCGAGCCAGCTCCCGCAGGACATCAAAGTGGTTACTGTAGATGGCAATGTGGAACGGGTTGCTGGATTCAAAATGGTATGCTCTCCAGAAGACTCGAGTGTGGGGACAGTCGCTGTACGACTTGAAGGCTACCACCTGGTCATTTTGTTGAATGATTTCGCAAAGCAGAGCTTGATCGCGGGATTCGTATACTGGTGATCCGAGTCATGGAGGCCGGGCGATGGATTTGAACGACAATAAGGATGGTGGAAGTGGGTGTATGCCTCTTTCTCTCTTCCGACTTAAGCTCTATCTTGACTATCTTCAACAATTAGATGTTGGAGTTCCTGAAGAAGTTTAGTGTTTCATGGCACTGTGGCTAGAAAAACAATGAGAGGATGCAGGAACTACGGAGTGAATAGGAACGCACATCGCGGAGCGCACCAAGGCAATCCGTGATCCTAGTCGGAGCCTTCGGGATGACATTAGTCGGTGTGGTTGTCCAGTCGGTCTAGATTAGGTGTTAACGTGTCCTTTGTCACATTTTGCTTTTTCCCTTCTGATTGCTTATTCTCGGGCCCTACGGGTTCGCGACGGGCACACAGGCCCACGGGAGGCCTCCGTATCGTGAACGGAGACTGTGACATTCCCGCCAGCCGTGAGAGGCTCGAGCGGATCCCAGGAACGAGTGACGAGGGTCCCATTACTAACGGAATCCTGCGCATCAATCCTGACTAAGATGACATGACTAACGACCCGCTTGACTGGAAGCTCGCCACTGCCGCCCAACGAGAGGCAAATGATTGTTGCTGACCGGATTTAGCGGGCGCCCTCCACCAATCACTCAACCGGTAAATCTGCTTTGCCTGTGCAGAGGCCCGCCCTCGCCCATCTTGGGAAGGTGGTTTCCTTTTGATTCGCCCCTAAGCTTGATCAGGCCGACGGTGGGCCCGCGCAAATACTGTGATCTGGGGGAACTCGAAGAAGAGACCAAAAACTCCTCGACGGTCACCAACAGAGGTTTTTGGCGGTCTGAAGACGAGAGCTTCACAGGCCGATGGCTGCCCCCTAGAAAAAAAAAAAAGCAAGAATAAAATGTGTGTATAGAGAACATTCGACCGATTCTAGCCTCGGGGGTCCAACAGAAAAAGGGAAACCAAGAGATTAGATGAGATAGCGATCCTCGGCGCTGCGATTAGACTGATAGATTGATTGATAGTCTCGTCGATCTCTCCCTTCGCCCCCCTTGTTAGATCGATAAACCTCCTCTTCCCCGTCATGCCCGTAGCCTTTTCTTTGGTTGGCGTGCTTGATAACTAAATTTCCTCATTCTTCTCTCCTTCGATTGTCCAGTCGATACGCCTTCCATCGGGCTGGGCGCATCACCTCAGACCACGCCATCTGCCCACCTCTTCGGCTCTTATCTCCTTCTCCCTCTGTCTTCCTTTATCCCCTCCTCCATTTTTCCACTCGCCCTCTTCTCATCGCCGCAACCGCGATCAGCATTCTGCAGGCCCCTAGCAATCTTGGCTCCAACCCTGGTCCCATTGAGCTGTGTTGGCTAGCGTTAGCCTGAAAGAGCGCTTTCTCCAGATCGTCCTACGGCGCGGCCATCACCTGACCGTCCCAGGCCACTTGCCACAACTTATTTTTTTTCCTTCTGATATCTGCCTGCGTGGCGGGCTCCTTTGAATCTAGGCGCTATCTCCGATCGCCGTGATAATCTGCCTCCCACCCTGTCGCTGGTTCCTGCGCATACCGCTGCCCCCATCCCCGTCACCCACATCCCGGCACCCCGTCTCGCCTACCGACCCCCTTTGATAACGATCTATCTGCTCGCCTGGCCTGCAGCGCGATCTCTGCCTGGTCTGCCGCTTTCCCACATCCTCTGACCGACATTTTGACATTGGCTCCTTTCGTGGCGTGGGTGATACGGTCAATTCGGCTTTCGACTGTGGTGCGACATCGCCGTCACATCGCACCAAGATACCTCCCAGTTCTCCTCGCTTCCGCCGTGTCGTTCCTGGATATCTTATTTTTTCTTGGACTCTACTTCTCTGCAGTCGGGCTATACCCGTCAACAATCCCAACACCTTCTTCGCCATCTCCCCACATAACCTCGACACCTCTCTTCCGGTCTGGGCTCTGAGCCGGTCAACATTCCCCGGACGACGAGTCGGTTATGTTAGTATCCACTCCACCAATGGAAACGGTACGCTCTTTCCCTAGGGATCCCAGTGCCCCATCGAGACATCCATCGGCGGAGGATTTGGATGCTGCGCAGCAGCTGATCTCATCGGCGCAGGCGGGTCGTGAACGTCTCGCTCAGTATGGGAATAGCCCCAGCATCAAAGTTTCGGGAAGCCCGCCTCCAAATCATCATGGACCGCCCTCCGCAGGTCAATTGAGTGATGGTCGATCACATGGTCACCGCGATAGGAGCTCTCCCAAGGCTCAGAAGGATACCTCGTTCTTGGGACACTCCTGCAGGTAAGGCATCGTCTTCATTAAATCTTCAGTGCTCAACTAATTTGAACGGTGTACAGCAACTGCGGAACACAGCACACTCCCCTTTGGCGTCGCTCCCCTACTGGCGCCATGATCTGCAACGCTTGTGGCCTCTACTTGAAAGCTCGCAACGTCGCTCGCCCTACGAAACGAAATCGGATGCAACAAGGCGCGGATGGTCCTGATAAGCCAAATGTCCCTGCGACTTCTCGTGCCGAGCCAGCGGGTGTATCAGAAGGAGGCTGTAAGGGCTCGTGCCCGGGAGGCGGTAGTTGCAATGGCACTGGTGGCGCGGAGGGATGTGATGGTTGCCCGGCGTACAACAATCGCATCTACAAGGCTGCAACCCGTGGCCCAGCTCCCGCAGTTCAGGGCTCATGGGGCCGGACGTCCGCTCCTGATTCTGAACCGGTACCTGGCTCTCAAGAAGCGGAAGCACCGACTAAACCCACTCCTGCAGATGGGGGGTCTACTCTCGTGGCTTGTCAGAATTGCGGGACAACGGTCACTCCGCTCTGGCGGCGAGATGAGCAGGGACACCCCATCTGCAATGCTTGTGGTACGTTTAATTTTGCCCTTTCGTTCAACTGGATGGTTCCTCTTTTCTCTTCGTACAGTAGGCTGACAGATGAAACAGGTTTGTACTACAAGCTCCACGGTTGCTATCGTCCTACCACTATGAAAAAGTCCATTATCAAGCGTCGCAAACGCGTCGTCCCAGCTCTTCGCGACCAATCCCCTACGGCCGCCACGCAATCGTCCAACGGCTCATCGGCCTCCCCCGAAGCATCTCCTGCTGCTTTGGCCCATCACCACGAAGACCACCACCACCGATACATGAGCCACGAGCCCATCGATGGCCCTCGGCAAATGTCGTTTGCACCGCCGCCGGTGGACTTTACCGGCTACCATGTCAGCTCCTCCCCCTTGCATCACAACGGACTGCCCCAGCTTCTCAATCCCGAGCGATTGGGCCATTCACCGGTATCTCAGTACGGCCGCCGATCTGCGTCTCCCAATTCTCTCCCGAGGAAACGCACCCTGG
>JAXQJV010001019.1:0-10963 GCA_037042255.1 Penicillium sp. PG106-07D
AAACCCTGGTTTCGATCCAGGTACCTTCGGGTTATGAGCCCGACGCGCTTCCTATGCGCCAGCTTGCTTGTTATTGAAAATTATGCACTTTGTGGAGTTATAATGGGTCTTTGGGCTCCAATTGTGAGTCATGCTGGAGCCGGGATTGCGCTATGCCTATTCTGGGTTAGCATCTCACCATTCCCTCCCGCATCGGGACTAGACTGCTGTTTCTCCTTTTGGACTAGTGTCAGCAGCCAATGCATTCGCTGTCTAGAGTGTCGTTCGTCCAAGGCCACCTACACAATATGGCGGAGGTTGCCCCGTTCGAGGCTATATTTCATTCGTGATACAGTAGTATTTATAACCGAGACTAGATCGCGGTAGAGGCCAATATCATCGCAAGTCAGATGCCTATTCCAAAACTTCCTTCAATGGCGTGAAATCAAGATCCTTGTATTCTGACAGAGTCGTTACATTCCACATTCAAAAGTAACATTCCCCATACAGAGGTAATGAAAAACCTTAGCTATGCCCCTGATGGCCGAGGCAACAACGTGAAGGAAGGTCAACTGAAATTCACCAGGACGTAGTTTCACTTTCGGCAATACTATAGAATTCATCCCGTCCATATAGCGCGCCTGTGGAGTGTCATGAATAACTGCATCGGCCAATATTCGCGAGGCCCTCGTATAGAGTCCCGTCTCTGCTTTATGCGCACCATTGCCACCCTTGCTGTGTTTACAATTAGGACCCCCGATTATCGAGACCGAGATAGTAATTAATCACTTACTCCACTGTAAATCTCGCATGTGGATTCAGGCCAATCAGGAAAGCAATCACCCGTATCAGTTCGAAGACAGCCCTGACTACACGTCGCACATGTAGCTTGTGCTTGTTGCTCAACTGGGCTAGTAACGCCTAAGCTGGTAAGGGAGAGAACACAAATCATAGCGAAGAACTTCATGTTGGACGATCGGTGTGTTTAGGAGACGTGTAGGAGAGAAGAGCTGATTCGACAAGGCAGAGATGGAAGATGTGAAGGTAATAGAGGAAAGATGGCCACTTAAATAGTGGCGAAGTTCCGCCATTGAAGACTTGAGGGGGACTAATGTCTCCTATGCACCGTCGCATCGACGCCAATAATGTGTTATGTGAGAGAACCCCTAGCATTGTATCTAGCTTGGCATTCACTGAGGCTGAATAGATTCTACATGAACTATCGGTTGATCGAGTCCCAATAATATACAGTAGCCCCTAGAATTCTTCGGTTCATCACCCTCGACCGAGGTAGATCTGTTGCAGGAAAGGAATTTTCGAGACTACTCTGCGTCTGTCCTGTCGGCTAGCTTTGGGAAGGCCACCTAGAGGTAGAATGAAGAGTCCACGTTATCTTGCGGGATGAGCCCACGTTAGATTCGAGAGTGGCAACAATGCACGAATGACACGCGCCGCAGATCACAAGATCCACGGAGAAAAAGTAGATGTTTTTCTTTACCAAGATTAGCTCTATACACCTTAAGCAAAGCGTTCTATGTGATGACTGGCGGGCGTACAGCGTTAGATCAAATGCTGTGCTACATTAGGGAAGAATGAGGGAAAAGTGGCAGCATTAAAGCTTCTGTGTGGTCCCGTACAACATTACAGTATTATTACCATGACTTATGTGCGTCGTAAGGCCATTACCGCTACTGTTTGCCAAACTTATAGGGCTGTAGGCTAAAGAAGGGTAGCGTATTTTCGGATTTATTTTCCGGGAATGAAGTCGCAAGAGTGTGGAGGTATAACTGATTTCGAAAACTACTGTAGACAATTGTGATCTTAATTCATCGACAAGAGGAATACAGCAAGGGTCATGGTTGAATAAATGGTCCATAGCTGTCGCTGAAGTGCTCAGTATTCGGTATTAACGCTGTCTACTTGCCTTGGTGGATCTCCAGCCCAACACTCCCATCCACCGCTGGCTTTATCTGCAGATTGATTAAGATTCCCTGGTAGTTTGATTGGCCACGAATCCTTCTACCAGATCTTCTTTTAGCCGTGGCAAGGCTCTTTAAAGCATACTCTTTCTTGCTTTGTTCCTAGACCGTTTCTGAGTTGGAGTTGAAGATGCCGATCGACTTATCCGGTCCAAGATGAGTTTTGAGTTGAATGGGAATTAGAAGCATCTGCTCTATCTGGCACTATTGATTGGTTATATCGCCTGTTTTGTTCATTTAGGATGACTCCACAGTTCTGTCCGTTCGATTGTCCGAGATGACCATGCTCGTGTGACCTGTCCGAGTCGGCCATTTTTCCTCCGTGAATAACCCCCTTCTCCCCCCCCCACCTCCCCCCACCCCAACAAAGAACCGCGTACTCGTATCCTTTGAATGAATTAGATTATCAAAGATTCTTCATTGATCTCGATTGCCCAACAGAGTGTGCGCGACGTCATGCACCGTGAGTCACAGCAGCTTTGTTGAATTTGCATGTGATAGGCGCCATTCCCGTATCACTCTAGTTTTAGGTCCCGTCTTTGTCGCAGACTTGGTTGAGACAAGCTAGAGCTCAACAACCCTGACAAATGAATTGATATCCAGACGACAAAAAATGTCAGTTGCATGTGATTGATATTTGACCCCAACGGTATCTCTCTAGTAGTACGGGGACGATGATGGCAGAATGTACTCGGTACTGTATGAAGTGTGCCTGAAATGTACGCGGGGACGCTTATCTCTTATCAACAGAGCCTCGATCTGCAATCTGCCATGCAAGCAAGCAGACCAAAAAATGTTAACTGCGGCAGAAAGTGAGTAAATTACAAAAAGAGGATTGAGCTCTCAAGTAATCTCCCAGTCAGCATCAGATTCTGACTCAGTCTCATCGTGGAAGCTGTCGTATAGAAGTCGCCAAGGCTGGTCCTTACATTGAGAGTCGGAGTCTAGCCGACTAATTGGGACTAGCGGGCAACGCGCTTTTCTCTCACCGCTTTTCAATTTCTCTTTTTTTTTTCTGCCCGCTGCCAATTTTGTTCTTTCCCTCCCCCTCCACCAACTGCATTTGCAGCCTGGTCGGGAGTTCACGTCAAAATGAAGTACGTTTTGGTCTCAGGTGGTAAGTTTTGAATGTCTTGTCTGCGTTGCTTTCGTGAAATTGAGAGCTAATTGGGCTTTGACCTTCAGGTGTCATCTCCGGTGTTGGCAAGGGCATTATTGCCTCGAGCACCGGATTGCTCCTCAAGTCCGCCGGTCTCACGGTCACTAGCATCAAGGTTCGTGCCGCCAGCCTAAAAAAGAAACCAACCCGATCGAATGCACGTCCTTGCTGAAACGACGCGCAGTGTGACCCTTACATTAACATCGATGCTGGTACTATGTCGCCAATCGAGTCAGTCTCCACGCACCCCGAATATCACACTCCAAATACTGATTGATCAGGCATGGAGAGGTCTACGTGACGGATGACGGTGGTGAGATGGATTTGGATCTCGGAAACTACGAGCGCTATCTTTTGACTACGCTCACCCGTGATCACAACATTACCGTGGGTTAACCTGAACCGATGCCGACAGCTACTAAATTATTTGACTAATCGGACATTGGAGGATAGACCGGCAAGATCTACCAACAAGTGATCGAGCGTGAGCGTGTTGGCCGCTACCTTGGCAAGACCGTCCAGGTCGTGCCCCACATTACCAACGCCATCCAGGACTGGATTGAGCGCGTTGCCAAGATCCCCGTGGACGAGTCCGGCCGGGAGCCCGATGTCTGCATCATTGAGCTCGGTGGTACCGTTGGCGACATTGAGAGTGCGCCGTTCATCCACGCCATCAGCCAACTTCAACGCCGGGCTGGCAAGGGCAACTTTGCTCAGATCCACGTGTCTTATGTTCCCGTCATCCATGACGAGCAAAAGACCAAGCCCACTCAGAGGGCAATTAGCGATGTTCGTAGCGCGGGCCTGAATCCGGACCTGATCGCTTGTCGCTGCGAGCTGCCGCTGGAGGACGGTACTGTCCAGAAGATCGCCAACATGTGCTCCATGGACTCCAAGCAGGTTATTGCCGTACACAATGTTTCGACTACCTACCACGTGCCTCTGCTTCTTGAGAAACAGCAGCTTATCGGCACCCTGGGGGAGTTGCTTGATCTCCCGTCCATTAAGCGGGAGCCTTCCATTGTCGAGCAGGGTAAACTCATGTGGAAAGACTGGGTTGACCTTGCCCGTGGCCAGGATTACCCCCACGACACAGTCTCCATCGCCCTCGTTGGCAAATACACTGCCTTGAAGGATGCTTACATCAGTGTGTCCAAGGCCTTGGAACATGCGGCCATGTACTGTCACAAGAAACTCGAGTTGATCTGGGTTGATGCGGGCCATCTGGAAGATGAGGTCTTTGAGACCAACCCAGCCGAGTTTCACAAGGCGTGGCATGCGGTTTGCACTGCCGATGGTCTGTTGGTGCCTGGTGGATTTGGCACTCGTAACACGGCTGGTATGATCAAGGCGATCACCTGGGCGCGTACGAAGAAGCGTCCCTTCCTGGGTGTCTGCCTTGGCATGCAGCTTGCTGTCATTGAGTTTGCCCGTAATGTGATGAACATTGAGGATTGTGGAAGTGAAGAGCTTCACCCAGAGGCCAAAAACCACGCCATTATCTACATGCCCGAGGTATGTTTGTGTCTCCTTGTTTATGTTTGACGCATGCTGACAACTCTCTAGGTTGACAAGGATAAGATGGGTGGCACCATGCGTCTTGGAAAGCACGCCTCCATCTTCCAGGAAGGCACCGAGTGGTCGCGCCTCCGCGCTCTGTACGGCTCCAATGTCTCCCAGATCTCAGAGCGCCACCGTCACCGGTATGAAGTTAACCCGGACATGGTTGAGAGCATCGAGAAGGCTGGTCTGTCTTTCGTCGGCAAGGACACCAAGGGCGAGCGTATGGAAGTTGTTGAGATTCGCGACCACCCCTGGTTCGTGGGTGTGCAATTCCACCCCGAATATCTCAGCCGAGTCCTGGCGCCCAGCCGGGCCTTCCTGGGTTTCTTTGCTGCCGCTGCTGGCTGCTTGGACGAGGTGACCGAGTCTATCAACAAGGGTCTGCGGAGTGTTCCGAACAAGCAGCAATAAGGGATGAGGGGGAAGTTGGTAAGACGAGGATGGGTCCTAAGGAAAGGCCAGACCTGCAATTTGCATGCATGTTTTGCAATTTATTCAATCATATTTATCTTCGTGTATAGAATAGATAAGGTGGTGAAGCCACTACAACCATGGCTAAAATAAAAGAATAATATCATGACACAATCTCTCCACGAAGACCGCTCACCTGCTCGACGAGCAGGCATACAGGCATACCTTTTAGACCGGTAGATATGCAGACCAACAAGCAAGTAGTGATCAATATGATGGGCTGCTCCCGGCGATTTTCTGCCCAGGATAAGCAACATCAATGATGAGTAGTTTGATCATGGCGCTGGAACATATTCCGTAGAACGGGTAGATGTCTGGAGTGAGGTCGATGCGAAGAGCGATACAATTGCAGTAGCTAAGTCTTGTAAAGAGATGTACCAGGCTGTCCAGAAACACTCCCCTCCATGCTCTTTAAGGTTGACTACTCGGGGCTGGCGGGCATGGATGTTCACGAAAGGCGCGACTAATCTCATCCGAACGGACAATCCATATTGTCATCTCCAGTCATAACATGACAGATAACAAGCTAGAGTGAAAGAAATATATCAAAAAGTCCCTGATGGCATCCGTGAGCCTCCAATCCACTCGCACATTCATATCTGAAAAATAGACCATCTTTATCATAACACATTTCTCATTTCGCATAAAACCCGTCTCGAGTTCATCCAAGAGAATCTTCCTTCAGGTCAAGCGTTATACCCAACATCCCCCATCCCAACCACATCCTCCTTCTCATACAAAATCTCCGGCCTCACATCCCTCCCCAGTAGATACCTCTTAAAAAAGTACGGAATCTGCCTCAGCCCATACCTAGCATGAAACCCCGTCGGCACCGAAAAAACCTGATCCAACTCCTCCAACGTCTTCCCTTTCGTCTCCGGCATAAAACACAACACCAACCACCACCCCACGACGCACCACCCCGCATACCACGCAAACGCCCCCTGCGCCGTGAACGCACTTCTCAACGACGGCCACGTCACACCGAGCACGAAGTTGAAAAACCACGTCGTCGCCGTCGCCAGCGCCATCCCGTACGACCGCACGTACAGCGGGTACGCCTCGGCCGAGTAGGTGAAGGGCACGGGGCCTTCGCCGGGGGAGTAGAAGATGCCGAAGATGTAGGTGCCCAGGGCTATGCAGGCGGTGCGGGCGGTGTGGTGGGATTCGGGGATCCAGAAGCTGAAGCCTGTGAAGAACATTGCGAGCGACATTAGGGGGAAGGTTGTTAGGAGGAGGTTACGGCGGCCGAAGGTGTCGATTGTGTAGATTGCGGGGATGGCGAAGAGCCAGTTTATTACGCCCCAGCCGAGGGAGGCGGCGAGGGCGGAGGAGGGTGCGAGTTTTGCTTCCTGGATGTCGTTAGGGGAGGTTTTGGAGATTGTAGATAGGGAGGGTCGAGGGGTTGATGATGAGGAAGGAGAAACGTACTAGGAAGATCTCTGAACTATAGTAGGCGATAACGTTGACGCCGCAGAACTGGAGATATCAAGATGTTAGCAATGTCCATTATCGACCACGAGAATACAAGACTCTGGCGTTTTTGGTAAATTCACCTGCTGCAAGAACATCACTATTTCAGATGCAATCAGAGCTCTCCGGTTCCTCGGCACTGTAATAAGCTCCAGAAGCTTATTCTGCCCGAGCTTCATCCCGTTCTCTGCTTCCAGCAGGGTATGCATATAGTACAGGTCCCGCGCAGCTTGAACCTTATGATACCGAAGTGTGCAGATGCTCTGATAAGCCCGGTGATACTGCTTCTTGCTCATATACCAACGCGGCGACTCGGGACAATAAAACACAAAGCAGCACACTACCAGCGCGGGAAACATCGCCGACGCCATCATCAATCGCCAATTCAATCCCACAATCCCCGGCGTATCAGCCACCTGGTAAAAAATCAAATCAGCCGCGTAACCCAGCATAATGCCAAACGCGGTCCAGGCCTGCCACTGGAGCACGAGGGCGCCACGGATCGCCGGAGGCGCACATTCGGCCGCGAGGACGGGCACGGTGGCGGATTTGGGCCCGATGCCGAAACCCAGGCAGAACCGGGCAACGAACATCGCCCACCATGTTGACACGAAGCCTTGCCAGAGACAGGTTATCGCGCTGAAGCAGCAGGTTAGGAAGATGGTGCCTCGGCGGCCGAACCAGTGGTTGAAGGGGACGGTGAGCCAGCAGCCGATGAAGGCGCAGCAGAGGTATGGTGCTGAGTTGATCAGGCCGACGAGCCAGGTGTCTCTGGATGTGTTGCCGGCTATGCCGAATTGATGCTTGTACCAGATTTGTGCCCCGTTGACAACTGTTTCGTCTGTTTGTGGTGTGGTATCGTCAGCGTGGTTCAATGCGAATGAAAGACACCATGCTTTCCCCATGTTTTCAAAAGTTGGGACCACATACCCATGCCCTGTACAGCAGCGCTCAGCGAGCAAAGCGCAATCACAGCATACATATTCCACGGCTGCGACCAGCGATGCTCGAATTCCCGCTGCAGAATCTCTCTCTCCTCGCTCGTCAACCCAGCCACAGTAGCATATCGCTCTGGCGCTTGCGCCAGGACCGCGCCGAATTCGAAAGCGCGCACATCGTCGTCGTCGCCGATCTCATGGGTCAGCGCAAATTTGCGGCCTTGCTGGCGTAGTTCGGCATGGCTGAAGCCCGCCAGCGGATTCGAGAGTTTGGCATTGAGATTGCGCCGAGCGCGTTCTGCTGCGGTGCCGAAGGTGCGCTGGGGGATGAATTGGTCGCGGGGTGGTGGGCTGGAAAGGTTCTTGTCTTGTTTGAACATGCCTCTATCTGATTTGCCGGGCGTGAGCATTGAGTTGGGTATAGACATGGTGGGTTGAAACGGACGTCGCTTTTAACAAGTCAGGGAGAAACCTCCCGCCGTCGCGAGGGTTATGCAAAATAAGGACTTTGAGCGTTCTTTTGGTTTTGAGATAGAAGAAGAGAAAAAGCAAAGACCAGTCAAGCGTCCAGCAAAGCAATGCAGCGCAGCAAACACATGACTGGCGCGCGAGGAGACGTATCGAGTTTGCCCATCTTGCGGTCGGCGGCCTTATCGCCCACATAGCCCGGGGGCTAGAGGATGGGACTCGGACCTTGGGGCTCAAAAACGAGCCTTTCCTTTTGCTCCTTCTGGATGATTGGATAGAGAACTGCCAAGGACCTGCCCAGTGCCTGGAGGGTGCATCCTAAGCAGAGAGTGCCCAGTAGTGGAGGCAATCTGAGCCAGGTTTGTTAACTTGTTCGTGTTCTATTTGGGGCAAAGACGATCAGCGCGGGGAGGCTTAGTGGCTGGCTCGGGCTGGGGGTAAAGCGTCAGATGCAGGGCGCAGCCCGCAGCCCGCAGCTCGCGTGTTCCAGGTTGGCACTGGCAAATGGCAGACTTTGGAATTGTGATTCTTCCGAGCTGAGGGGGCTGGACTCATGGCAGATGTCGAGTGAAGTCTGTCACAGACGAAGAATGATATGAGGGTGAAAGCCGGGGTTTCGAGACTCGAGACTCGATCTCAATTATTCATGTCGGGTGACGTCGCCCCGGACTCTCCAGCTGTTGCCCCAGACTTGAGTCAATTGTATCACTATCCCCAGGTTTCGACCTCGTGGGGGCCAACTCTATTTGTGAAACGTGACTTAAGTTTTCGGAGATCCACGGGACGGGGCTCGGAAATTTATTTCCAAACCATATTTCAGAGTGCAAACTTGAATACCTCCAGTGTTCTCGACAATGGATGATCCCGTTCGTCTCCTCGTGAGCAGTAGGTGTAAGGCACGACCTCAGCTACAGCTGACGCCCGCGCCTATTACACGGAAGAGTTAGAAGTTTTTAACGCTACCCTGCGATGTTGATAACCTGTCAACCTTAACCAGAGTTATGGATGTCCGTATTTCCAACCTGTAACCTTGATAGTGCCTCATCGAGAATTCCAAGTTGGAACCCCCCGAGAATTCTACCATTGGTGCCGTGCTTACGTTGACGATGTCGTCGTAGTCGATGACACTCTCAAGGACTATACCAGTAGATTCCGGGAATATAAATAACGCCGGATCCACCAGTGGACAAAAGTGCGTATTGGGTTTCCATCTCTTGTTTTGCTTCCACTCAAGAATTGGGCAACAAGTTCTAATTTGACTGACCCATCTAGGTCGCAACATAAAGAGCCCACTTCATGGACACGGAAATGCTCAATCAATTACTGTGTGCCTAAGATCAAAAGTTCCATTAGAATAATAGACAGGTAAATTAGAAAAAAAGAGTTTATGGGAGAGGCTAGGAACGGCTAAGAAGTCGATCATAGGTGTCGATTAACCGCTTTTGCAGGCCACTTTTCGATCGAAGGGCCGCATTTTGCTCCCTGATGCGGTCGAGTTGCCGCTCGTTCACGGCCAGCTTCTTCTTTAGTTTGGAGACCTCACAGACCAAAACGGTGAATGTGGCCTCCCATTGCTCAAGGCGAGTTACTGCTAGGACGCGGTCTCGCTCTTTCTCGTCGCGCTCGCGCTTGAAGGCTTTCACTTGTTGCATGAGGGCGACAGGGCAGCTTGGGTGGTCAACTTCTGGAGAAGATATACATGGTCAATACACATTGCTAGAGCAGGGGGTTGAAACTCAACCATGGTTGTGGGCACCGCAGCCAGCACAGTAGCTGTTGGCGGGGGCTTCGAACCCGCAGCTGGAGCATTTGGGGAACTAAAAGTTGAGTCAGCGCTCAGTTCTCATCATTAGTTAGATGCTAGATGGGGTTGTCACACCACGGTGGTAGAGGTAAGGAGAGACATTGTGACGTTGCTGTTGTTATTGACAGACGAGGCCAGCTCGAGTGTGCACAATGTTGTAAGGATGAATCCGAGAATTTAGGAACGAGCAGGGCTGATGGGATTTTTTATGCTTGATGGGGGACTTCTATCTGATGGAGCCTAATTGCAGTGCAAAGGGCAGCCTAGAATGAACCGATGCCTACTCTGAAGGCAAGCGTTTGCTTGTTGGGGTCGCGAAGATCTTATCTTGAGCAAACAATGATCTTCAGGCACCAACTGTAAAAGGGACCCACTAGGGTAAGAATGGACCTCGATCATAATTCGACCAAGACAAGCCAGTGAACCATAGAAAGTCTGCCTGACATATTGCTTAGGGAGCAAACAAGCCTGTATAGGCAAACAAGGTGGTCCATGAATTCATACACCCTGATTTGTAAGGCACCTACCCTTGAAGGACCCACTATTCTGGGGAAGAGGGTTCTGAGCCCGGGGCTTTGCCTTTTCTTTGACTCAGCCATAGTCACCGACAAGTAACTAACGTTAAATTATATTCGCTGATGTTCGATATTTTTGCCCTAGAGCTTCAGCACCGCCTATAGATATACAAAACTCCCATCTCCCAGCGTCATCATTTCCATCTGACGTGACATCTTCTCCATCTACCTTACCACCTCACCGAGAGGCATCGCAGGATGCAGGGACGCCATCGATTATACGAATCAATACGAGTGGAGCGAGGAAAATGACCATGCCATAATGGAATTCGCGAAGAACTACCTATTGACCTATGCTCCGTAGTTGTGCGGTGCATTAAGGCAAAGCAGTAAGATGGCCTTACCCACCCAGCTTATTCCTATACCTGGGTCTAGATTCTAGATCTCACTTGCTAACCAATGGCAGCGGGGGCCATGATCACAGTTCATCATCAGTCACCGTGAGTTAAAAACACACTCCCTGTTGTCGGTCCCCGCTACAAAATCAAACAATCAATAAACAAGATTTATATACTACTTTTAAAAATACTATAGAAACTAATTCTATGGCAAAT
>JAXQJV010001020.1:0-10985 GCA_037042255.1 Penicillium sp. PG106-07D
GAAGTCGACAACCCACATAAAGTCGAAGCCTGTTGGCGCATCCTTGAAACCGGTCGAGACGGCGTGGGAGTGTAGGGCCCGGCGGAGATCGCCAATCGGTGTTGAGCCTCCTGCGAAGGGGGCACGAGGGCGAGCCTGGAGGATGATCAGGTCACCGTGGTCAGGGTCAAGGAGCTCTTCGACATGCTCGGCAGCCTCGAAGCCGAATGGCTGCAGGCCACTGAGAGGCTGTTTTCCATTGAACACGAAGACGCCTGGGCCTCCATCCGGGTTATTGTTGAACGGGACACCAGCTGGCGAGTCAAGGAACTCTGTGATGAATTTGAGCGTCTGTGCCGGATCATTGTTGGCGTTTTCAACTTTGAAAGCCTCAACAATAGGATCCGTCAGTGGCGAGATCTTCATGACCAAATCAACAGGAAGCAGATGGTCAAGTCGCATGATTTCCATGCCATATCTTGTGTCAGGCTTATCAGAGCCGTACTTCGACATAGCCTTCTGGTACGAGACACGACGGAAAGGGCCTTCTGGTGCGGGATCTTTCATCAAAGTAGACCAAAGCCGCCGAATCACTCCCTCTACCGTACGCATGACGTCTTCACCAGTAGCAAAGGACATCTCCAGATCCAGCTGGGTAAACTCGGGCTGGCGATCAGCACGAAGATCCTCATCGCGGAAGCAACGAGCAAACTGGTAATATCGCGGCAAACCGCTAGCCATGAGGATCTGCTTGTACTGCTGCGGGCTCTGAGGCAAGGCATATGCCAGCCCCGGTCGACGAGTTGGCACCAAGAATTCGCGTGCACCTTCCGGCGTCGATTTGAACAGCAGTGGAGTTTCAATTTCTACAAACCCCGGCTGGTTGCTCTCCTCCAGTTCTTTTTTGCAGACACTCCGGACCTCCGCACGGAATCGCAGCGCCTCACGAAGTTCGGCATCGGATCGAAGCTGGAGGTATCGCTGCTCCGGCGAGAACACCGTCTCAGGCGTCATGATGATGTCCTTTGGGAAATCATTGAGCAGATGAATATCCTCCAATGCCAACTCCCACGGATCTTCTGGTTTGCCCTCGCTCTCAGAGGCTTTTTTCTTCTTGTGTTGTACTGTCCCTCGCACAGCGACGGGACTGTTGGCATTGATGGCCTTGAGCTTTTCAAATGCGTCATTCTTGGCAAAGCCTACGACTTGTAGGCTGTGCTTCATCGTCGGATCTGTGAGACGCACGAAAGAAAGCTTCTTTGAGAGATCGGCGCGCTGGCCAAGGTAGCCATGCAGGACGACTTCGGTATTGGGCTCGGCCTGCGAGAGAAAAGTTTCAAAGTCATGGGTGGCAGGAGGAAATTCCACTACAAGAATACAATGATCTGAATTAGCAATTGCAATTGCTCATGAGTTGGACCACTGTTCTCAAGCTACCTACCGGCCTTCTTATACACCTCCAGAAAGCTGGGAAGCTCGGCGGGAGCATCCTGCTCTCGAAGGCATGCCGAGCGATGAAATCGCCTCACCACGGGAGTCTGGAACTGCCATGATCTAGCAGATATCAATCTAGAGCTTGCAAAGCTCGAGCGAAGCCGTAAAGACAACCGTGCACCTGGTGTGCGTATCATGACTGGGCGAGTGAATCTCCATCTATTTGGGCCGATTGCGCGACTCCCAAAAAAAGCAGCGGCTTCCGCCCACCCAAACGGGACTAGCGCGGCCCTTTTATTAGCGCACATCTTCCCGCGGTTTTTTCTTTCTCTTCTTCATCCTTCCAAGTTTTATACTTGTGAGTCTATCTGCTCTGCTGCCAGCACTTCTACCTCAAGATCTCGTTTACTGACCGTTTCTCCAGATGATGAAAGCCTAGTGTGTTCTATATGATCAATCACTCCTCCCTGAGACTGGTGGCTCTCCCTCTTCGGAGGGCTTAAGGGCTGCTTGACTCGGGATGGAGGGAGAGTGAACTATGCGTTCGGCACACCAACCTTGTTAATTTACGGACGCGATGAAGGCATCTCTGAACCATTTTGAACTTGAAGGTGTTTCCCACTGGCTGGGCCGTGGGTGTGATGATGAATTGAGGCTGGTGCTTGGGTCGTGGAACGCGTGCAGTTCAATTTCAGACTGTGCACGGCTTGATGACACGCACCTCTCTCTTCCTCTGCGTTTTCCTTATATAGTTTTGATCAAGACTCCAATGACACTTGTCATTTCAATTGATATTCTTAATGTGACCAAGACCCATTCTAGGTGCCTGCACAATCTTCAGTCCCTCCTTAGTATCGTCTCAGTGCAATCACATTGTGT
This sequence comes from Penicillium sp. PG106-07D, assembly GCA_037042255.1. NCBI lineage: Eukaryota > Fungi > Ascomycota > Eurotiomycetes > Eurotiales > Aspergillaceae > Penicillium > Penicillium sp. PG106-07D. The sequence goes on from JAXQJV010001020.1 coordinate 2,293, forward strand.
ATCCAGAAGGTCTTCTATACAATTTGGAAAAAGAAAAACGTATGTATAAACTCGCAAAACAAACCAAAATCCAACTTTTACATCTCACCGAGAATCATTTTCTCCAAAACAGCCTTCTCACCACTATTCTCGACCAGATTCTTAAACACACCATTCTCAATCATCATCAGATCCTTCGGGGCTCCAAACTCAACCGCCTTACCCGCATCCATAACCAAGATCCGGTCAAAGTCGGCAATCGTGCTCAACCGATGAGCAATTACAAGCAGGGTAGTCGCATTGCGACCGAATTCCGCCCGGATAGACTGCTGGATCAGCGCGTCGGTCTCCATGTCCACTGCCGAAGTAGCCTCGTCCAGCACCATGATCTTGGGCCGCGAGACGATGGCACGCGCGAGACACAATAGCTGCCGCTGGCCCTGGGAGAGGTTGTGACCGCCCTCGGAAATGGGGGCGGACAGGGACTTGAATATGTTTTTGTTGGTTTGGTGGGCGGTCGCTGTGTCGGGGGTAGTTGCGCCAGTGACGCTGGCTGGGGGTGGAGTCGCAGCTTGCGATGTGAGCGTTGCCTCGTCGTCCGAGACGGGAGATGAGATGAGGTGTACTCGAGCCAGGGCATCCTTGAGCTCTGTGTCGCTGTACTCGTCGAAGGGGTCGAGGTTTGACCGGACAGTGCCAGAGAAGAGGACAGGATCTTGTGGGATGATTGCAAGACGACTCCGGAGATCGTGGAGTGTGATCTTTGAGACATCGAGGCCGTCGATGAGGATTTGGCCTTGACGAGCTTCTAGGAACCGGAAGAGGGCAAGGGTCAAGGATGATTTGCCCGCTCCGGTGCGGCCAACGACGCCGACACGCTGGTTCTTCTCAACTGTGAAGCTGAGACCCTTGAGCACGGGTGGCAGGTCCGGTGCATATCCGACTACGAGGTCGTTGACCTCCAAGCGGCCCTCTGTAGGCCAAGCAGCGGGCGCATCAACACCTCCTTGGTTCTCGAGCTCGATCTTGGAGTACTCGATAACACGCTCGGTAGCATTCATGCCGAGCTCAATGTTAGCATACTGCCGAAGAGTGAACGCGATTGCAACATTGCATTGCAGGGCGAAACTCAGGGCAAATCCAGCAAGCGAGGCCGAAATCCCAGGAAGAGAAACCACAAGACCGGCGGTTAGAGTCGAGAATACCGCGCCCACGATATTCATGCGAATGCCCAGCCAGCGGTTAAAGAGCCACATCGTCCACCAAGCCTGGGCATGGGCATTGATCTTGCTGTAGATGATCTCGATGAAAGTCTCGCTCTTGCTGAACGCACGAATGGTGATCAAGCCAGCGAGGCTGGAGCCGAATTGTTCAAAGACAGGACTCTTCGCGGTACTCTCTAGGCGCTTGATTTCCCGCGCACCAGCCAAGTAAGTCATGGAAAGCTTCATGCATATCACAAAGAGAATGCCGGCAAGGATGAGGACCATCGGGGACACAATCATGCCGGCAAGCAGGATGGCGCATACTTCTAGTGTCTGGGAACAGAAAAAGCCGAGCTCGTAGCCGATTCGCGAGTCGATCATGTGGAAATCAGAAGTGAATCGGTTCAAGATACGACCAAGAGGGACTGTATCCAGCCATCGCAGCGGTGCACGTAGCATTGCATATGTGAGACTGTTGAAAAGATTTCTTGAGGCGCGTACACTTGCGGCGAGAATGAGGTAGTAACGAGCCGTCCCGATCACACAAGCAATAACAGATATTCCGACGTAAACACCAAGGTACAATTGCAAGTTGTCGTCTTCTGTATTCGACTGTGGGGTCGACATGGTATGTTGTAGCAGAGCAGAAAACTGCTCTGGGTTCGGGTGCACTTGGGTGCTTGAGGATGAGCTGGTCCAGATATTGATCCACCAGGACTGTTTACAATGTTAGAGATAGTTACCAAAGCGAAGACAGATGCAGACTTACCCGTCCAAGCATCAAAGTGGAATAGCTGAGATAAACAATTATCGTAATCAGCCAGATAGCGAGATGACCGCCCATTGAAAAGTAACTTGCATAAACCGAAAGCTGGACAGCCCCGACTTCTCGCTGCTCGTCCTCGATAAACTTCTTGGGCAATGCAACCTTGGCTGCATTGTCATTCTGCGAGTGACTTGGTCGGCGACGTGATGTATTTGAGATGACCTTCTGAAGAGTGGTCTCCTCGGAATTAAGCGTAGCCGATTCATCGGTGGGCAGTTTCCGATCCTCTTCAGCCGCTTCCTGCTCTTCCTGAAGAATATCATCCAAGTGGTTTTCCTTGCGGAGCTCCTCGATGGTTCCCGCGTACTTGACACATCCGTTTTCTAGAAGCACAGAGTAATCGGTCCTTGGAAGGCAAAGTGCAACGTGATGGGTGACGAGGACTCGAGTTCGGCCCTGGCCAAGCTCGCCCGTGAGAGCATGTTCAAAGACGTGACGGCCAGTGTGTGCATCAAGGGCACTGAAGATGTCATCCATCACCAAAATGCCTGCCCTCGAGTACAATGCACGGGCGAATGATACTCGCCATCGCTGACCACCACTTAGGTTGACGCCATTGGCACCAATGTCGGTTAGTTCGCCATCGGGCATCATCTCCAGATCCTTTTCCAGGGCACATGCGAAGAGAGTCTTGCGATAGCGCTCCTCATTGTAAGGTAGACCAAACAGAATGTTATCTTTAATTGTGGCATTCTCAATCCAGGGGATTTGCGCAACATATGCAATAGCCGAGTCGATGATCCAATTTGCGCTCGTTGCCAAATGGTCGAAGCGTTCCTTGATAGGCGGGGGAACAGGCACTCTGACGGTACCATGGAGGACATCACATTCACCCAGGATAGACGCGAGAAGCAGACTCTTTCCAGAGCCCGTCCTCCCAGAGACCACACTAAGGCCCTTCTTTGGGAAAGCTAGATTCAGCTCTCGCAGAAGGAACCGATCTTCGTCCTCTTCCTCGTTCTCAGCATTATCCACCGGCCAGCCCACAGAGACATCCTCGAAAGAAATGCTATCTGAAGATACGGTGTTGACGATCTTGTCCGCTGATTGCATGTAGGCATCTATTCGGTCCGCGCTCACCTTTGCCTCCAACCCGTTGGAGATGATTTCGGGCAAAACAGCCAGAGACATCTCCAGGGCACCAAAGACGGCCATTGCAGTGAAGGCGACGGAGGCACTCAGTCCGCCGTGAATCAGGGCATAAGTGGCCAACGAGACAGCGGAAAGGCCGATAGGACCAAGAATCCAGATTCCCAGGAGGACGATATCGTAGAGGAACGAAATCCACAAGGCCCAAAGTTCTGCGTCTCGCGCCTGGCTAATCTTGCTTTGCCACTGCTCTTCCAGAGCGGAGAACTTGATTTGACGAATTCCTTGAAGTACCTCGGTAACGATAGCCATTTTCTGATCTCGGAGTTTCATCAGCTTATCTTGAGAACCGGTGTATTTCTTCGCCGCAAAGATGTTCAGTGGAGTGACGAGTAGCGACACGGCGATTCCAGCGAAAGCACTGCGCCATCCAAGAATTCTGACCAGGAAGCTGCAGCCGATGACCACTTTCAGACTAGCAAAGGGAATCAGATAAGCATAAGAAGTGAAGTCCGAGATACGCCGTGCATCGACTGCGGCAAGATTGATAATGCTCTGTCGGCTCTTCTTGAGCGAAGCTTCATCGTCTTCTTCTTCATCACCGTCTTGTCCCTTCAGCAAAGCTTCAGCAGACGCCTTTGGATCATCCTTGATTTTGGACTTCTTCACATTCTTAGCATCCTTGCGGCGCATGGATTTGGCAAAAACAACAGCAGACAGCTCGGCGTAGATCGGGACAAAGAGCTTCGAGCAAACGACCCAGAACAGCCAGGCCTCGAAGCTAGAATGAAGCAACATCAAGCCTCCAAGCGCAAGAACCCAGAGCGAGGTCTGAAGCGGATTGAACGAGTCGGTTCCACGAGTCTCTAGCGAACTGAGAATGTTATACAGAGCCATCTGCGGTCCAAAACTCAGAATAGCAATGACAACGGTGAGGCAAAGCTGGAACAGCAGTGAATCCCAATGCGCAAAGACGAGAGCTTTCCAAATCTTGCGCGATCCTTTAGCGCGTTCGAAATGGATCCGAAGGCGTTCTGCCCGCTTGGCCGACCGGAGCTTAGGTAGGTCGTCGAGTGTGAGTCTCCGATGCTTGACAGCGTAGCCGAGGATGTTTCCGGCCCAGGAAAATGTATACCGGCCAAGCGCAGACACCGTAAGCTCCCTGTCGACGACTTTGCCATCGAAGTAGACGTCAGGTCGGCGTGGAAGAAGAATACTGAATAGTCCACGCAGCAGCGCAGAGGCGAGCTGGGCTGCAATCAGAGCAATCCATGACTGCTCATGAACCACAACATTGTCCGAGTCCCATGCCAATCGAATATGAATACCAACAATGGCAAGAGCAGTCAGACTGCCACCGAAAGCGAGTTGACCCAACACAAATCGACTTGTTGGGCGGGGCTCGGTGAAGAATGCAATAGATTGAACAGAGAGGAGGGCCTGAAGTTGAAAATCGCGTCAACTCAATTTTACATTAATTTGATACAATTTTCATCGCTCTACCGCACCTACCCAAATACCAAATTCAAGCCAGGTTAACACAGTAAAATCTGTTTCATATTTCAACGTTGTGAGAACGGCCAGGGCGAGAGTGACAAGAAATCCACTGCCAGAGAAAACGGCAATCGCGACTCGTTGCCACCGATCTGAGAATGCCTTGAGGGATTCATCTGTAGCCTCACCATCCTCATCGCGGTAAGCGGACTTGGCTAGAGACGCTTCATCCGGTTGAGCTGATCTGCGCGCGATCCGATGGGTTATACTTTTGACAGCAGGGATACTATCCAGACCTGCTAGGAACAGGGCTATTGACCCTGCCACTAGAGATGCAATTTGCGCATTAGGAAGCGACATTCCTCATGTCACCAGGTGTAAAAGATTGATGGAGAAGAGAAAAAGGGGAGGATCGCGAAAAGGGCGGAGTAGGAGGGTATAATACGCGCCCCCCATCTTATCAAGATCGTTGTGAATGGTCATCATCCTAGTCCCAAAAGGGACATTTATCCAGAGTCATCTGTTGTGGGTCATCGCGGGTCAGCGTGGGTCATCGACCTTCAGTTTCTTCCCGAGGACCTGTAGTTCACAGTGCAAGCCTCGCAAGGTGACATCCACGCGCCGAGCGGGGAAGGCTTCGCGCCTCCTGGTTGGGGGAGAACGGTGTGAGTCAAGTCCCGATTTCGCAGGCTCGTATTGCCATATATTGGTCTCGATATCGACCTTGTCTCTCCAAGTCTGTTCACGCAGAATCCTGCAGTAAAGCATGATCGGTAGTTGCGGTACTCCTTCGACGTAGCTCCGGGCACGCTCCGTCCTCGCTGCGCGGCGTGCAGCCACCCGGCGGTCTGAGAGTCGGGAGGCACCTCGAAGACTCGGTGTAGAGTATTGGAAGATTCGCCATTGGCAGGGAAGATGAGTGAAGATGACTCACGGGTCCAACGCGCTGCATGGTGGCATCTTGCCTTAGTCGGAGCCCCGAATAGGCGGGCACCGTTTTGGGTCAGCGTGTGGGTGGAGAAAACAGGCGGAAAGCCGTGCTCAAGTGGCACCCATGCATGGGGGGTTACGGGGCTGGCCTGGGATACCAAGTCAAAGCAATGGAATTTGTGGATGTCTGTCTTCAAGCTTGCAAGGGAGATGTGGGTGAGTGGAGTCCGATCGAGGTACGATGCATAATTGCATATGACCAGTGGAGAGCGAAGGTCCAGAGTTTGGAGAAAATCCGTGAAGAATCGAAACGTTGGAAGTAAAGTATGTCCTGAGTTGATTGAAGTTTGAACTGGCTGTCATTCTGTTTGTCCGCCCGATCAGCCTCAACTGGCAGGCCAGTGTCTCCACGCCCTCGGTTCTGAGTCATTACAGGGTTTGAATATAATCTAGCTTGAAGCGTTGGCCATATCACTACCGCAGAACTGCCCTCCACCCCTTCCGAGCAATAAACCCTTGCACACCTTCATCCTCAAGAACATCCCGACCAAGACGGCCAGTAACCACACTCCGCTCAAAATCCGGCCCACGCACATAAAATGGTTCGAATCCCCCCGGTCCAGAGCCATCGCCGGACCGAACCCAAACTCTTTTAAATCTCCCATCTCCGACGGATACCTTGGTAGGTTTGAACCCCGAGTTCTCACGGTCCATGCTGAGATACCATCGCCGTTGGTGAATGGAACCTATCGTGTTCGAGGAGCCGGGGTACGCGTTGTTTTTGCGGATTTGATAGTCGATGTCGTCGTCTGAATGGTTTGCATGATCTTGTTCGGATTCTGCCAATGGTGATTGGCCATTGGTGGTTTCTGTCTTCTGTGTCTTGTCTAATGGCGAGGGGGATGGAGATCCAGAGCTGGAGGTGGATGGTGGCGGCGGCGGCGGTGTCGTAGTTGATAGTGGAGTGCGTCTCCGGCGTTTTGGGCCTTTCTTTGCAGGGCGGGCATAGTCGGTAGACTTGTCCATGCGCAAAAGCAACGTATAGCCCGCTGGGAGACGGGTACCATGAAGACGAATGCGAATTTTGCGCTGGAGTCTTTGATATTAGTGATCTTGGATAAAAAGGGATCTCAGAGTACTGACATTTTGAAAGGCTTCTTGAAGTTTTGCACTATCCGACATCGGTTCTGGCGGTACAGTCTCACCATCAGAACAATCTGGCTGGGATTCATCCGTCTGTGGGCATGATGTGTCCTTCTTGTAAGGCAGAACTTCATACTCCCCAGTGTCCCAGATGATCATGCTCCCAGTCTTGGCCGACGCAGTTTCAATGAGATGGTTCTATACATTCGCATCAGCATCATAGCTTCAACCCCAATCATCTACACTTTGGAAAGAGAGCCCTACCCAGAGGCAGTGTATCCGAGTCTCGGTTGCATTCCTGTTCAACCTTTCACTATTCGGATCTCCCGGCAATCCATACATAATAGACCAAGACACCGAACTCGTCTCGGAGAATTGCAGGCGAAGATCATAGTGCAGTCCAGCAATGGGATGATCATGCTGATGGATGACAAAATGGCGACCTGTTGGATGACTGTTCCGATGATAAAGATCGATATAGTCGTTGATCGCCAGACGTGGAGTCGGTTGTGAAATGCTTGAAGGCCTGGTGTGCTGGCTGAGCTTGGTTGAGAAAATCCTTAGGTGATCCGTGACCTCAATTTCGCCGGCTTCGATGGAGGCAAGCTGATTGATTTGATCATTTGTGGTATATCTCTTCTTAGGTGGTGGTGAAACTGATGCTGTCAAGCTTGAGACAGCCAGTTGTGTACGCCGCCTTCCTAGTCGGACGGTGGATTCGAGCTCCTGGCTTTCTGTGCTCCAGGAACGTTTCATTCTGGTAACAACTGGACTCCATCTGGAGATTCACCGAGGAAGCGACTATATTGCCGTTCTTTCCAAATGTGGCGGGAATGAAGAGTTGATGAGAAATGACAACATAGTGCCCACGATGTAGGTTCCCGCCGTCCCTTCCATGGACCCGCTCACTTGTACGGCTTACTAATTTGGATGATGCGCCAACGAACAGGTTATAAAACGAGGAAACACAAAGCCATAATTTGAATCGTGTTAATTTTTCTATCCATGCAGAGGGTATCAAATACTAAAGAAACTCGCTGCCTCAAAGACTCCGAAAGATGCGAAATATCGACGCGAAGGCTTGTTGTTGACGTCACTCGTCTCGCAAGCCATCGCTTGTGGGAATAGCGATTTTTCTCACCCGAACTTAAGCATGGTCTGCCACTAATTGAACGCTTTGCGGATTGTGAAAAACATTCTTGGGGTCAATCTGTGCTTTGATGTTTTGCAATCTCGGAAGATTCGACCCCCAATAGGCCTCTTGAGCATTCTCAAGGAGGGGATCGACGTAGCCGGGGTAGGCCCCATGGGTGACACCGGGTTGAGAAGCAGAGATCACATTATTGATGCCCTTCAAGAAGTCCTTGGTAGTTTGCGAGACTGGGCCGAGGAGATTGAGAGCATATGACTGCATCCACATGATTGTCTCGCGATGCGCGTAGGCTGTGGCGTTCACTGGTACATCGTTTGTGGCACCAGCCTCAAGATCAAAGATGATGAACCAGGTGAGTGTACCTTTTGTCGCAGTGTCGAGATACTTGAACAGAGAATCGATGCCTTCCTCAGGAATTGTGTCCGTAAAGGACATGGATTTGGCATAGAATGCGAACGGAATATCCCCCGCGGCCTGATAAATGAGGTCCTCAGCCTGACTAGTGATCATGCCCAACCAATCAGTCAAGATCAGTATACTGCCTTGATCCGCATATGGGAAGTTCATGTCGCTCTCAAAACTTTTCCACTCATCTTGCGAACCGAAGAACATCCCTGAAAGCAAGATTCCCCTCTCAAACACCACGAGCTCACTCGAGACCCGGCGGGTAAGGTCTTTGATAAATATGAATCGCTGCCAGTCTTTGAATAGCTGAGCTCTTTCTGCTACAGTCCCTATGTTGAGGGTGTAGGAGAATTGCACAGCACGTGTGGGTGCGGGGTGAGTATTCAATTTGAACTTGGTAACAATCCCGAAGCTCGCAGCGGCACCCTTGATGATAAAACCAGCGGTACATAAAGTGGTCATTTCACCA
>JAXQJV010001021.1:0-10958 GCA_037042255.1 Penicillium sp. PG106-07D
CATGCGCTATTGAAATCTGGTGGTTTTCCAAATATCTAGCCCTTTAACCTTCGACATCCTTCGAGACAGCCGCCCACACACTAGTAGCAGTACCCTAGGCTAGATTCTTGTAGCTGGCTATAAGCCTTAGGTCCTAAGTTATAGCTTGGATCTCCTCCTCGGATATATGCTGTCTTAAGTTAGCTATAACTGACCCTGGGTAAACGCTAAGTACGTAGAGTCCCTAAGACCTATAGCGCCTCTCGATCTCGTTTGCAGTCTATAAATTCGCGGTTTTTCTCTGCCCGTAGGCCTGTACAGCCTTAAACTTACCGTCGGAAATGATATCTTCGAAATTAACAGAAGAGAATTTATACCTAGTCGAGGAAAAAACAACTACTCTTGATGATAATACGGCGTAGATACTAAGAGGAGAGCTAGCATTAGGAGGTTGATTAAGAGAAACTGTCAAGTGATTCACACCAAGCTAAAGCTTAAAGCCGTCCTTCGTAGTCTCTTTACGGGTTATTATAACGCCCGCGTTTATAGCTAAGATATTCCCGCTCCGCCCGACGCTAGGTCTGTCCTAAGTAAACCAGTAATAAATATCTAACTTACAGTGGCTGTTCGTTAGGATCCAGAAAACAGTACTGCCTTCCACTGGCAAGAAGATGGCAAGAAGATCAGTGGGCCTAGTACCACGTTCCAAATACTAATGAACGCCGACTGTACTCGCAAAACGTCACGAATATCGATCCTTAGCAGCGTAGGATTATTGTTTACATAAAACCTAGCAAGAACAGATTCACTATATTATATTATAAATAGCCAAGGTCGCGAAGTGTAGTGAGCGCTCTGTCACTAATATACGTAAGAATATGTGGTTATTTAGTAGTGCTAGATCTCTCCTAGTCTCTTCATCATCACTCAATCCACGCTAGCCATTTCCGGTTAGATCGGTGTCAGCAGCTGTGCTAACTGGGTTAGGTTAGTTAATGTACTTAGTCAACCAGTTTGGATTTGGTTAGATCGACGTCAGCAATATTGCGACCTGCCGAAGTGGCGAATAATCATACCCGTGCTCCAAGATAAACTTTGTGCATATCAGCTAACTTCTTGTGTTCCTCGCTCAACGCCCACGATTGATTCAATAACAGCACTGCTCTTGCAAAGAATGGGATAACCCTAGTTCAAACAGAGATGGTGGTAAAATTGAGCTTGACCACATCACTTATTAACAAAGGATAGCAATGGAGCTAATCCTAAACCCTATTAAGCATACTTTGGCCACGAGCCAGCAGAGCAGGCGAACAGCCTCCTCTCGAAACCTTGGAACCATGGAACTGTGGAGCTATGGAACTAGAAGGTTAAGCCCCTCAATGGAGATAGCTGGAATGGACTTAGATGACTTAATTCCGAGCTGACATGGAACGAAACAAAAATCTATATAAGCCCCATTCAATGCTAGTAGTTTCCCAATCACTATACTACGTCTTCAAAAGCTAAACCGTCCCAATGGCAACCAAGTACACCGCAGCTCACGAGTCTCCCAACGGCCCTGGAGACAGCCGTCCTACGGCCCTCCAGATCATTCAAGATGAACAGCTTGAAGGAAAGCTCAACGACAAAGTCATCCTTATCACGGGCTGCTCCTCCGGCCTAGGAATCGAAACCGCACGCGCGCTGGCGAAGACAGGCGCTACGCTCTTCGTCACAGCGCGCGATCCCCATAAAGCCAAGGCCGCCCTCGGTAATCTCCTAGAGTCCGACAAAATCCACCTCCTAGCACTCGACCTCAACTCCTTCGACAGCGTTCGAGCCTGTGCTAGTGAATTCCTCTCCAAGAGCAACCGGAAACTCAATATCCTCATCACCAACGCCGGCGTGATGGCGACGTCAGAAGGCAAAACCGTCGACGGCTTCGAGACCCAATTCGGCGTAAATCATCTCGCCCACTTCCTCCTCTTCCAGCTCCTAAAGTCCACCCTCCTAAGCTCTTCGACCCCAACCTCGCCTTCCCGGGTGGTCTTCGTCTCCTCTGCTGCCCACCGTATGTCAACCGTACATATGGATAACCTCTCCCTAGCGGGCGAATACGAACCTTGGAAGGCCTACGGACAGAGTAAAACCGCCATCATCTGGACGGCCAACGAAGTCCAGCGCCGGTACGGATCGAAGGGCCTCCTTGCTTTTAGTCTGCACCCTGGCGGTATCACCACAGGTCTCCAGCAACACGTTCCTGATGAAATCCAGCAGAGCTGGGGCGCCGATAAGTCCTTTGCGCTGAGGTGGAAGAGTGTCGAGCAGGGCGCGGCTACTACTGTCTGGGCGGCTGTCGCGAAGGCCTTAGAGGAGCATGGTGGGAAGTATCTTGATGATTGTCAGATTGCGGGTCCGCATGATCCTGAGACTGGGCCTATGGGCGCTGGGTACGCGCCTTGGGCTTATGATGAGGTGAATGCGACAAAGCTCTGGGATGTCTCGATGAAGATGGTTGGGTTGGATGGGGAGAACTGATTTTCGAGAATAATGATGTGTCGAAGAATTGAAGGAGCTAGTTTTGGAGCCCTCTTTGCTTGGGCAACTCGTAATTAATTGTTGAGTGTGCCTCGCGAGGAAGGCTGTTTTGGAGGAGGGAGATGTATTGAATTTACAAGCTATTATATGCCTGAAATTACTATGTAATCTACGTACGAAGCAATACACGCTCAACTTGCAGGAGGTACTCCGGAAGAACTCCCAATATAGACTAGTGTATCTTGGCGTAGGGGCCAGTAAAGTCAATCGAAGATTGTAGGTGGTTGCACCAGTTTCGGGATGTACTGTATCACAAGAGAGTGGAAGGACATGAATAGTCAGTTAACCGGGTTGGTAGTTGAGCGAGTAGTCATGTAGCTAAGCGAGCCAGCCACCTGCCAAAGCCACTTTTTCACGTCCTATCGCGTTCATCTGTTCTCTATAGTGTCCTCCAAATTATGTCAGATCAAGCCATGATCCAAACCAGCAAGAGGGCTGGCTTTTAATTGCTATTTAGGCTTTTAAAAGCAAAGAAATAGGCCCGAGCAGAAGGACTGCTGATCATCTCTACGTTGACCGTCTCCATTCTCGTGTCATGGGCTGATGTAATACGGCCACGTGAGATCATGCTCATCATGGGAGCAATTGCAATGTTTCCTCTATTCGTCCCTCCCTTCTTGCTCCCGCTTTATACTGCTTCAGTCGGTCTATCTGGCTAGGTCGGTGCTGCCATTCTTGCATGTTAGAACCTCGCGTCCGCCCTCGGTCGTTCGCTACGGGAGTTGGGGCAGACGCCTTTCTGGGTCCTATAAACAGTATGATTGTCTCGCTCACTGTGTTTGGAATTAGTGCCATCGCACTCTGGCCATTCTCCTCCTCGCTGGGACTGCTTATTTTCTTCGCCATTCTGAATGGAATGAGCTCTGGAGGGTTCTTCAGTCTAATGCCGCTCGTCGTAGGCGCAGATTTTGGAGATGGCCATCTTGCTAATATTATGTCCGTGCTGGTGACGGCATGGGCTTTTGGGTACTTCATGGTGAGAGATGAAAGTCTGCAGACTAATTGATGGAGAAAATGCTAAAGTTTTTACTTGTAGAATTCTCGGCCCTGGCGGCAGCTCTGAGCAAGGTGCTGCGTTCCTGTAAAAGAAATGCCTATACTATATAGCGCATAACGGCAATATCCCAACATGCAACAATATTGATTAAATAGAATCCAAGTCCTGTATGATGGAGTGCATTGAGTTCTGCTTTACGTTTCATGGTATCATTCAATCTCATTTTTGGGAGGCCTGCTTCCATTTTTGCTCCAGGTTAGCTAGCTTTCGTTCGAGATGAGTGACAGACCACACAGAAAGCCCTTCAAATCGTCTAAGTTCTCTGACCCAAAAGTCATCAGCGTCACTAATTCTTGGCAGTAATACGTAAACGCCATAAAGGCGCTCCTCTCTCTTCTTCCCTATCGCCCGATTCCATACCTATCACCCGGCAGCGTGTTTATTGTGAATATGAGGTCTGCACAGCGTCCGTACTATTTTCGAGACGGTTGTACTCCCGGTTCGTTGCTCGTGAAGTAGCAGGGAGGGACAGAGTCATCTCTACCATCCTACAGAGCCCGTACAGTCAATCAGCAGCTCGCTGTCCAAAGTTACGGGTGGAAAAGTGGCCGTGTTTGGCCCCAGAGGCAGTCATTTTTGCGTCGATTTCGCAGGTCCCTATATTCTAGCTATAAAATCCTGCTCAGTTTTATGCAAGACTTGTCTATACCCAATGCTGATCTAGCTCTCTGTCTCCCGAGATTGAAAAACTTGCGTCACATCAAATCATAACTTCTTTGCCAGTCCATCATTTCATCAAGTGCTATACCGGAATCGAGGATTGCGATCACCGAGCTCTTGGATTTCCGCCTCTGACAGAGAAGCAATTTTCTCGTCTTCGAGGCCACAAGTGCGACGCTTGTTGATCGCACCCAGACAGAACCACATCACGCCATACAACACTCCTGCGAAGCCCACCAACGCCAGGGTAACCGCATTACCACGCACAAACCGCGGCGCCTCCGTATTCTTGTATAGGAACGGAGCCATGACACCGCTGATATTGCCGAACGTGAGTTGCAGGCCTGTGGCAAACGTGCGTTTGCCGTATCGGGGCAGGTTGGTTGGTAGCCAGGCTAGTGGTAGGCCGACGGTAACGTAGAGACCTTGTGCGACGAGTAGGGCGCCGAAATAGTGTACCCCGGACGAGGAATCTGAGATGAGAATGCCATATCCAATGACTGAAATGGCGCTGAACAGGCAGACGAAGAATGCGCGGTGCTGAGTCCGGTCGCTCAACCAGGCCACGACCAGGTAGACGATCGCACCGAGTCCGTAGCATGGGATAGTCAAGGCCTGGACCTCCGGCGTGGACCAACGGCCCATTCCCTTGATGATGGTCGGTAGGAACGTGCTGTAGCCGTATAGCATGGTATCGACGCCGAACTGGCCAATGCAAAAGGCGTAGATCTTCCAATCAAGCGCACCCTCTTTGACATCCGCCCAGTGAAATTTCTGAGCCGACGCTGTTTGACCCACGTAACGACTCCGTCGACGGACGACAAGTGCCTTCTCTTCTTCGTTCAGGTAATATGCTGTGTCGGGGTCATCGGCCAGGAAGAACCAGGTGATCACGCCTAAAATGACGGTGGGGATGCCTTCGAGGATCATGATCCAGCGCCAGCCCCGTAGCCCGCTGATGCCGTCCATGAACCCGATACCGTAGGCGAGAAGGCCGCCAAAGGCGCCCGCGATGGCAGCGCTGCTGAACAGGTACCCGGTTCGTAGGGCAATCTCCCTTTTGCTGTAGAAGAGAGTGAGGTAGGTCATGAAGCCTGGGAAGAGCCCTGCCTCCACGATGCCGAGCAGGATACGGCAGGCAAGAAGGCCGCCATAGCTTTGGCAGATGCCCGTGAGCGTGGCAATGATACCCCACAGCACGGAGATGGTTGCGATGTATCGTGATGGTCTCAATCTCTTGATAACCAGGTTGGAAGGTACCTCGAAGAACTGGATGCAATTAGCAATGACGAGGACAAACAGCAAGCTGGACATGAACGAACACAATAGGTGACAAACAAAATCGACACTGCAATCTGATATTGTGTGCCGACCAGTCCCAGGTCTTCTTCTAGACCGTACAGCCGTGCATTTCCAATGTTCACTGTCAATGATCAGTCTCCAATTATTTCTTGGTTCATAAGTCGGATCAAACATGGACCGACTCACCGCGATCAAGGAAGCTGAAGAGATAGAGCAGCACCACGAATGGGAGAATATGTAAGTCAATTTTCCTGATTAAGCTTCGCTCCATCTTCAGCTCCTCAACCGTGGGCACCGAGCTAGTCTCATCCGCCAGCTCAGGTTCAGGCTGCCTAGGCTTCACTGCCTCCATTTCCGCCTTTGTTTGGTTGTGCCCCTTCATCCCTGTGGTGGTTCGATAACTGCCTTGTAGCAGATGCACCAACAACAAGACGGATCGGTCTTTCAGATGGACAGCATAGTGCTAGCCTGAAAAGGTACACTGGACTTGAGGATCAGAGTACGGAGTATCTCGAAGAGAAAAAAAAGTTTGCTGGTGGCCGGGATCTCCCAAGGTTAAAGTTGCCAAGCGCCAAGGCAGCGGGGTCGCCTGTCGGAGTGGGAGCGCCTTTCGGGCGATAGGAGAATGGGCCAGATTAAACGATGGAAAGCAGATGATCCAGGAGGCCAAGTAGTTGACATTTTCGAACCAATATGCCCTCCCAATGGACATCTCGGTGAATCTGATGTTGCACAGGGATGATGCAATGCAGGGATCGGCCACATTACCGATCCGTGTTTAATTGCAGATCCCGGTTTACTGGATCGTCGCGCCCGTAGCTGGAATTGTGCATGTACTTGACGACACAGGAAAAAATTCATGAGGAGCTCCCATTCTCATTCTTTTATACATCTTACAAGCGAGATGGAATCACAATCCATGAAACGAGACGGGGTCGCTGAAATCCTGTAGGATGCTGACGCTCGGTTCTCTACGCGGGCCTCGCAGCGGCCGAGGTTCATGCACCGACTCCACCTCGACCTCCATCCGGGTGGAGGGGGGGGGGGGGGGGGGATTAGGGGATTTCCCCACCTTTACAACCCTTAACAAATTGTTTTCTTTCCAAATTTGTGTACCTAACAATTGCTGGCCATGTCTGACGAGAACTACGGAAGCTATCAGACTGAGATCTACGGCAAGGGTGCCCTGATGGGCATCCTGCCGAGCGTCACGACGGATCCGCGATTGTTGGAGGAGCAGGCGCGGAAGGCGCTTGGAGAGCGCTCGTTCAACTATGTCGCTGGCGGTGCGGGTGAGAAAGCGACAATGGATAGCAACCGATTGGCATTCCGGCAATGGAAGTTGTAAGTTTGAAGCTTTTTCTGAATCTAGTCTGGCGCGATGTGTATACTAATTGGACGCTCTAGAATCCCACGGATGCTGCGTAGTGTTAGTCTTCCCTCATACTCATACTATCTAGTCCTGTTGCTTTGAATCCAGACCACTGACCATCGTCGTGCTTTAGATGGAGGGCCAAGATATCTCGGTCGAGCTCTTTGGGCAAAGGTACGACAACCCGCTCATCATGGCGCCCGTTGGCGTGCAAGGCATCTTCCACGAGGACAAGGAAACGGGCCTGGCCGCGGTCTGCGAGGAAGTCGGCGTGCCTTATATTATGAGTACTGCTGCCACGAGCTCCATTGAGGAAGTGGCCAAGGCAAGCAACGATGGCAAACGGTGGTATCAGCTGTATTGGCCCCAAGATAACGACATTACCTTGTCGCTTTTGAACCGGGCCAAGACGAACGGGTTCACCGTGCTGGTCGTCACGCTAGACACCTGGTCGTTGGCGTGGCGCCCGGCGGATCTGGATAATGCCTACATCCCGTTCATCAAGGGCATTGGATGCGAGGTCGGGTTCAGCGACCCGGTTTTCCGGGAGAAGTTTGAGAGAGAGGCTGGGTGCACGATCGAAGAGGACATTGTGAGTGCGTCGCGTGCATGGCTTGGTCAGGTTGCCGCTGGCAGACCGCACACTTGGGAAGAGTTGGCGTTTTTGCGGAAGCAATGGGATGGACCGATTGTCTTGAAGGGCATCCAACATGTAGAGGATGCGAAGAAGGCACTGGAGTATGGGTGCAATGGTATTGTGGTCTCCAATCATGGCGGTACGTGACCTTAATTCCCGTCTCACTAGTCCAGCGGACAAAACTCACAAAATTTCGGCAGGCCGTCAACTCGACGGCGCCATCGGGTCTCTGGACGTGCTGCCAGAAATTGTCGACGCGGTCGGGGATCAAATGACCGTGCTCTTCGACTCGGGGATTCGCACCAGCGTAGATATCATCAAAGCGCTTGCACTAGGCGCCAAGGCAGTTCTCGTTGGCCGACCAGTGATTTATGGCCTCGGGATCGACGGGCGCAATGGCGCAAAGCAGGTCTTCAAGGGCTTGCTGGCGGATCTTTGGCAGAGCATGGGGCTAGCGGGGATCCGCACGGTGGGCGAGTGCGACCGGACTGTGATTCGCAGGGTGCAGCATGCAGGCGACATCAAGGCGATGATGTAGATGACACACACTCGAAGTACGGAATATGGAGTACTAGTATGCTGTTGTATGTGCTGCCCAAAGTGAATCATATGCGATTTCTTTATCATCAATCACAATTAGGCCCACAGTAAGAGTAAACAAGCTGTCACGGGCTTTCGACGTCATTCCCAACGGACGCGCTGGTTGGGAATCACATGTCAGGCCAGGCACAGCGCGAATCAGGCACGTTCGCCAGTTGGTCGAAGGGGCAATTCAGGATCGATTCTCTTCTTCTAGACAGAACCGTGCATTATACCTACACCTCATGGCTCACGATGTTTGCAACGCCTATTGCTATTGACCCTGAACGGGATCCACCAAACGAGAAACAAACGCAACTTAGCCTGGAGACAAATGCGAGCCATGTACCCGCATCTTCCGGAACTACCCTGCTCCCTCGACCAGTCGCATCACTCGTCTCGCTGCTCACTCAATCGACCTCACTCTCGTTGAGAGTTGGAACCTTTTTTGGAGGGGTGGCCTTGGACGGAGCGCGGGCGACAACGTTGACGGGTCTGGAACTGGGGCGTGCCGTGATCGAAGGCATTTTAACACGAGCCGGGAGAGATGTCGCGTTTCGTAGTGGCGATGAGCATGGACGAAGAGAGGCGGAGTCGTTGCTGGAACGAAGTGTATGTGATCTTGAGGACTGCTTGATAATTTTGATGTGCGAAATCCTAAACATTTCTATAGTTGGCGCTTCTGCATACGACCGTGACCTCGGCATCATTCTTTGCTGCGGCTTCTTTCCATTTCTCGTCCACGACGCTGGCCTCGGTTGCGAACTTTTCGCAGGCTCTTTTGTCAACTCTCGATGCCATCTTAGGATCCACCGAGTCGTCGAGGGCTATCGCGGCCATCATCACGCTCATCCGCCGCGAGTTCCGCGGCGTTGATGGCGCCGGCAATGAGGACATCAGTGTGAGAGACCTGTTTCTCGGCTCAGTTGGATTTGCACTCTTGCAACGCTGGGGAAAGAAGAATACCGAACGCACTCTCCGTGAAAAGGGTGGCGATGAAGTGGTCTGGGATACCGTCATCCTGGACAGCGGTCTCAGGGCCGATGTCGTGGGGACACATCAAGTACATTTCCCAGATGGTAACCAGGAAAGCATGGTCGAACCCGACAGTGCATCATTTGTGATCCCTAATCAGGGCGATGAGGCCTTTGATGCGGTCCACCGACGATCAAGCGTTCCAGAAGCTCTTCCTGGGTCTCGACTGTCGCTTCAACTAGGTGGCCAGCAACAGGCATCGGATGAAGACATTCGCTCTTATATAATGAGCCAGCTGCCCCAAGGCTGCCACGCTACTATCAAATCCGAGGTTCTGACAGCACGTACAATCACGGTGGACATATACGATGACGACATGGCGGAGATTGCTGCGCCCCCAGGCACGACGATGATCGAAGAGCGCTTTCATCACGAGCATGAGTACAGCAACACAGCCTTATCGGAACGCCAGCGACTTCCTAAACATACAGTTGTGTTTCGCACTGCCTTTAACAAGTCGCAAAACACCGAGCTCCGTTCTCATGGCGGTTCACGTGTTCCTAGTCCAACAGAGACGCGTCCATCAAAAGCCTTGCCTGATCTGCCCAAAAAATCGACATCCAATGGACAGATGAGGGCCCGAAATGACCTGGCACAGTCTCGTCCAGACCCTGCAAGGAAGAGTGCGATTGCACGACAGGATGACATCAGCCTCGAATCTTCCAGTGACCACAGCCAAAAATCTGGATTCGGAAAGGGGTCGTTTACGAAGTTAGCAAAGAAGGTCAAGCCAAATGGGCCGACAGAGAATTCCGAGGGTGTTAAGCGCGCGCCACCCAAGAAATCAGTGCTTAAGACTCCCGGCTCATCAAGTGCTCCAAACACACGACAACCTACCAAGCCAACCAAGGATGCCACCTCAGTCAGAGAAGCGACAGTGCGCGAGTCTGGCCAACCTGACCCTAAACGGCGGCACACCGAGGCAATTGACTATCGACCCAATACACCAGCTCCGAATAGAGGCTTGCGCAGGGCACCATATCCCCACTCTCCCCAGTCGCCTCAGTCACCTGGCGCGCATACCCGACAAGTTCCGCCGCGCAATATACCCGAGCGAAGTAGCTCCAGGGCAGGATACTTTGTCATGCGTGAAAAGAGCCAGGAGTCGCTCTTGACTCACACAGATACCTTCTCGCGGCGTAATGCCGACTTCCGCCCTGGCTCGCCGGCGGCTGCTCGGACTCATGTCCGCAGCAGTAGCTCCATGTCGTTGACGAGGTCCGAGGCGGATGGAACTATCTCCGTGAACGATCATCGGCCCAGCTCATCAGCACGGCATGGACGCACCCGATCATACACTCCGAGTATGTACTCCGTCGCCACGGCTGGCTCAGAAACCTCGCTTTTGTTGGCACATCGGCCCCGTAAAAGCGCATACGAGGAAATGAGTACGATTCAGGCATTGAATCGCGACGGCATAGTGCCAGGAATTTTCCCCGAGAGACACTTTGTCCAGAATATCCGCCGGTTCTGCCGGTTCTCGTCTGCCTCTTATGGGGCTAACGCACTCAAGGTCATGGGAGTGCCCAAGGGCACCAAGACACTCCCCCCAGCTGAGTCTGATAGCCATGAGCACAGCGCATTCTCAGACTATGCTGGGCTGCCACCATCTACAATCCTACTGTCGTCGTTTATCGACCCAGCAGGAGGCACAAACGCGGCTGGTGAGACGGAGACTGGATTCCCACTCGTGCACTATCTCTCCATTGACCACGAGTCAAAGGCGGTGGTCCTGACACTCCGCGGAACCTGGGGCTTCG
>JAXQJV010001022.1:0-11023 GCA_037042255.1 Penicillium sp. PG106-07D
TGGAACTTTGGTCGGGAACCGTTTTTGCAAGTTCACCAGGCTCCTTGCGTAACAGAATATCCCCTCCTCTGTATTCCCCGCTTATAGCAGACTCATCTGCTGCCCGAATCGGTCTCATCATCACCAATCACCCGGATCAACTGGCACATGGGCGTGACGCCTGTTCTACCAGCTATCATCCCGATGCACTTGGCATAGGACGTATACTATACTGTATAGCAGCACCCCGGGGTCCACGAATTGCAACCATGTTACCAATCTGCATTGACTCGAGGTGCTTCATCATCTGGCCATTCGAATACAGCTTGAGCCAACAGCTCGATGCGGTCCAGGTCAGTGCTATTCAAGATGAGGGTATGCGAGCGCGAAACCCTTTGCCCGTTGATCGTCGCTCGTAGCGCAATGCGTTGGCCAGTCGGGAAGACCCAGGACATGGTCAGTATTTGGAAGACCAAACACGAAGTGGTAGCAGGAGCCGTGGCGACAGACTCCTTTCGTATGAGTGGGAAAGTCCTCCACTTTTGAGGGTCGAGAGGGGGTTGTCCACTCGTATTTGTTCGTCTGGCTTCCAATTTCTGAGGGCAACTTCTTGCGGAAGATAATCTTGATAGTGCGCGTGGTATGGTGTGGAGAGTATACAGTGGGTGAACTCCTGCTAAACGTCCATCTTGGTCAAGAGCTACATTGTGTGAGACCCGTCGTGAGAGACAATTGACGCTAGGGATGTCCAATTTGGACCGGAACTGGCTTGAAGAAATAGAGCGATTAGAGAGGAGAGCAGACCCATGGCTTAATATCTGGTTGAGTGACTCGAGACAAGGTCCCTCCCTATCCTAGGTTGTCAGTATTCATGGACTGCAGCTGTACCCAGAGCACCGGTGAACCCAAGCGTGATGCATGTAGCAATAACAGAGATTGAAGGGTACCTTTAAATTATTTCTCGTCGATTGCTGCTGTCTGAGCAACCTGTTCGAAGATTGGGTGATAGACTTTGATGGTTTCGGCGTGATGCTAGACAACTTAAGAGGTTAGGAGGATGGGCCAATAATGTTTACTTAACAACTTCAAATATATATGACTCACCTCGGTTCCATACATGGATGCCCCGGAGTCTCCAATGTGATATTTTTCAAGTTTATAGCATTTCTCATCAGAGTGTCCAGTCTATTCGAAGGGCTCGGTAGCATGCCAGCAAGGTTGATCTGAATAGCACTACCACCGGGGTGATGTTCGAGTTACTTGGTTATATCATAGACCTTGTTAAGCAGGAAAATCCATACATCGTCGGCCTTGCTGTACTTCTGCACTTCCTCGAGGTTATACATCGCGGTTGAAGTGCAATTTCTCAGATGGCGGATTTTACTCGCCTTGACGCGTTATATATAAGACCGATTTGCGGCTGTTCATGAATCAGTTTGATTCTTCGGAGACCTCTGGACTAACAAGACCCCATTCTCGGCCCGGACACAGGTTAAATTCATTCTACGATGCGAATAACCTCCACGTGTCAACTGGCGCGCCACTGCCCCCAAGCCTTTCGTGCGAATTTCACATGAGTTTCGAAGCTGCCTGGCATATCCTTTGCAAGATGGACTGACATCACCTCCCAACTGGGCCTCTACTTACCTGGATAATTGGCATCCAGTGAGCGGGCAAATGAATTAGTCGGCTCAGATGTTGGTATCTAAGAGAAGCTGGCACGATGGCTGCGGTGAACCAGCAAGGCTAGGATTATTGAATTTGTCGCAACGCCCACCCGATCACTGACCCAGGTAGGTAAGCATATGCCAGCAGACATATTCTGGAAACAACTTAATACTCTGAACAATGGGGGCGCAAACGTTCAAATGGATCCTGAGGTGTTTAGGCATGCAGTTCTACGGATGTAACTGATTTAGGAATATGGGGGTGCTAGCCCATGAGGTAATCTCCACCTATGGACGGAAGGCATCACTCTATCACAGGACTGTACGTAGAGAGATGTAAATACAACCCCCATGATCGAACGCATGCGACTAACAGAAATTATTCCGCGAAGCTACATCATCGAGCGACAAACCCCACACAGATGCGCAAAATGGCTATACGTAGTGCTATCGCTTGCACAATCTCAAATGTATCAGGCTAAAAGTAAGCACGAGCTCTCATCTCATGGAAGCTTTGACAATGGATGTGCCTAAACATGGATCTGAGAAAGTGTGAATATCAGATCTATGCCGAGCTTCGCAGTAATCAACCGGGGTCTTCCAGCCTATAACACGTCCACCCTATATCCGCGACAGGACTAAACAGGCTGAATCGTGGACCAGCTTAGCCATCTCCAGACCAGGGATTAGTAATTACATGTACGAACTGCAGGTGGCTCTCCGATGCCGTACGAGTACGGTTATTCCCAGCAATGAGGTACCGAGTTATCTGGAACCCGCCAGACCCGACGCGCCTAAAATCCAGAATAGTAGGTTGTGTACAGCACAAAGCACAAAAAACCACGGAACAATACCCAGCGAGATTTACCCCGAGTCCGACACCGTGGCGTTGATGTGTCCATTCAGTGTCCACAGATCCAGCGAGGGGTCGTGGACAGCACTGTAAGACTAACCACAAACTTAACCGGGGAACCTCGCGTGGCCTGCCCTACCGGCTACAGAAGAGGAAGTCGGGCGCAGCGCACTGACTATGGCATTTAGGCTTTTAGCAGGGTTGCTGGGTCAAGCTCCAGAGTCCAGACAAACCGCCAGTGGTGGGGGTTTGCAGGCTGAGGAAATTTACCGGGTGATATTCGGGGAAATAGCCCCGAGACGCGGGCCTTGGGACGTCGCTGTGTGGCCGGCCGCAGTGCCACTGGCGTGGTCGATTTATCCAAGTCAGAGGCATATACCATGAAGAAGAGTTCAATGTTCATTTCCATGTCGTTCCGTTCGTGAATAGACCGAGGTCCTAACAAGGAGTGTGCATCTACTCATTCGGTTCTCTCGTGTGGCTTTGGCTTCGGCTTTGGCCTGGACTTTGGCGTTCCAGGCTGGAAGTGCCATGTGCAACGTGTACAGTACTTTCCGTGATGAATGTAGTCGTTGGACGGGGGGTATCCACCGCCTCCGCCTGTCTTTAAGCTACACAATCTGCGAGGAGTGAATTTACTCAAGTACAACGTGCATTGTCTTATGCATCTCCGTGCTAGCGCGTACCACAGCCAGTGCACAACCCCCCACGCCTAAACGGTAATAGAATCATGATTTCATCATGACTATCCCAAAATTGGACTCGGGATGCCACCGGACAAGACTTGCCTTGACCTTTTTGTCTAGGTATTATCCGAGGCCGATGTGGAGATGTTGGAATGGAGGGGATAGTGGGTTAGTCTTTTTTCTTTGAGACTGCGCCTGGGATGTTGGGTTTGTCAGGGATTTTCAGAGTATCGGTCGGGCCGACGGGTGAGAGGCAGAAGCAGATAAGACATGCGTTGCAGGACGAAGGAAGAGAAAGGGCCTGAATACTGAACATAGTAGTATAGAAGAACCCAGGACGGATTTCCCTGTGCAGAGTAAGCTTTTCCATTCTCTGGGATTATTCTGGTTCTGGTTCTGGTTGAACCGGTGGCCTGGTCGGGATCCAACACTCTCATGTGCCGGTGCGGAGGAATGTCGGACACGGCTCCGTGTTCAAGTTGCGACGGGAACTGTGGGTGAAATAAGATCCCGATCGCGTATCTTCCGGTTTTCACGAGCGGATAAACACAATGAATGGCTGCACGGCATATGCAGCACTCTGTATGGAGTACATCCATTCCTTGAAGACGCAGCAGACGACCGCTCTCAATCGAAAGCTTATTAGTACAAGTTCCAACCTTAACTATGAACAATTCTCGCTTATTCTTCGCTGAATATCCTCCGTTTCTAGTAGATATTCCTACGGAGCAGTTCGCGCGTAAGTCCTCGCCGGGGTTTGTCAGTGCCACAGGACCAATGTCCTCCGTAGGCTCTTGAGGGCGAAGCCCGTTCATAAACGGTCATTGAGGCTATGGCAGACCGATTCGGTAATGCGGAGCGCGGGACGGGAAACCCGTTGGGATCGGGTAAAGAAAAAGGGGATCGGGAAATGGGAGAGATTCGTGGAGAGCACAATTCTCGGATTCTTGGACCTTCTGTTATGGGGGTTGTGTGGCAGCATGGCTACTGCTAGGAATGAAATGGGTAAAAGTCCTTGCGGGTGGCATAACTGTCTCCTGTACTCTGTAGCTAAAAGTGCTTAATGATTCTGGTTCTAGTCAATTTGCATTTCTGGTTCCAAGATCCAACAAGAATGAGTAACTTCGTGGAGTCGTCAATACTCCGAGCCAGCAGGAAGAATTGTGGACCACGGAGGTTTTCTGTTAATAATAGCCGTCAGGCGAGGGCAAGGGTTCGGGCTGTCTCCGGGGTAAAAGACCGGAGATTGGTCCATTCGACTTGGACGGCGGGAAACTTCGAAGGAACAATAACGAAAAAGGTAATTTTTATTGGACGGCGGCGTACGGAAAAACTTCTAGTCGTAGAGAAACGGATCTTGGGGTTTAGGCGCGACAAGGTTAAACAACTTGGGAAGTTGGGAGGGGGGACTAGACCACCCCAAACCCGCCAAGAAGGCCACATGGAAGCGACCCTCCTACTCCTAGTAGTATTCCAAACGAAAAAGCAAAAACGCGAGCCGAGCACCGCTCGATTCCTCGGGACCGGCAAGAACGGGGTTGAACGAGGATTGATGATTGACAACGGATAACGTGTGGGGGAGGATACATTTGTAGGTTACTACTGACTGCTAGTATCTGCAGAGTCGCATTCTTATTAAGCGCAGGATTAATCGACATTAATATTGACAGATCGTTTACGAAGTAAATAAGTAACCTTTATGGAGTACCACAATATTATTCATCCATACCACCTCTTCTCTGTTCTATACTACATTTACATTACTGTGGTGGTACCTCAACCACTACGTAGTACGTCGTAGTGCTGATGTGGTATGAGAATCCGGACGGTTACGGTCGGTTGCTGAAGAGTCGTCCGAACAGCCGTTCCAACTTCCGCCCGTGTTTAAATTGCCCATTTGAGCTTTGACTCTCCGGAAATCCTCGTGGCTGGGCGCGCTCCAGTGGACGAGGTGCGAGTCGTCACCCGGCTGAAATTCTACAAGTACGGAGTTACTCAGTGCTATCATACTACGAAGTAAACTGCAGGCTGCATCACATAGCTTATCCCGATAGCTTATTTACCTCAGAGGTCAGAAAGCTATGTTCGGTACGACGATGCACGGAGTTACTACGGAGAACGCAAGATTGCGTTCGGGGAAATGCCGGAGGGTCCGCCGGTCATTTTGACAGTAGCGAGTTCAGAGAGTAAGATTCTAGTAAAGTAAAGAGAACTTCGGACACTTACTACAGCCTGCAGGTAATCATTCTCGTGCCGGGGCTGGGTATATGGTGGGCACATGATCACGGGTAGGACAGGGCCAGGGCCAGGGCCAGGGACCAGGGTATACTTCGGGGGGCGGTCCACGGGCATCAGGACAGCCACATGGTCCCATAGCCAGTGAGCCACAGATACGATTTCATACTCTGGGATCCTTTTGCAACTTGCAACAGCCAAATGTATGAGAAAGGCCGAGTCAACCAGTGGAAGTAGATGATCAATTGACTCGGGGAAACTGCAATTGGTATTGCTTTTACCTTTTCTTTCTTTTTCGAAAAATTGGTTTTCTTTGTGTTCAGACCTCCTCCTCCTCCTCCTCCTCCTCCTCCTCCGACCCGCACCTCCTTGGCGTTGCTTGTTTCCCGCAGCAACCAACTCCCTATCTTTCCCCGCCACCGTGCACAAAGTCAAATATAAAACAAGAATTCCTCTTCCTCCGACCGGACGGAAGCATACTACCACACACCACAACCACACACCATGAAACCCTCAACTCTCGTTCTCGCGGCCCTCGCGCCCGCCGCCGCCCTGGCCGACCCGCTCCCACGCGATAACGTCAACCTCGCGCGCAATACCGACACTCTGGCCCAGCGCTCGCCCTTTGCGACGATACCAGAAACATACAGACACAACCCGCGGGACGCAGAGTCACTTGTCGACTCCGATGCGACGCGGGTGACCCTGGACAAGCGTGTGGTTCGGCATATCCTGCAAGCTCGTAGCGAGGGCTCGCTCGGGCAGACACCATGGATTGGTATGGCGATTGGCTTGACTTGTACGGCTCTTGCGGCGGTGATGCTGGGTTAGTCGTGGGAGTGGGAGCCATGTTGCGATTGCGGCTACTTCTTCATTTCTTCAGGGGTCAGGGTCTCGCGATCCTCTCTTCTTCTTCCTCCTTTCTACGATTCTCTTTCCTCTTCGATACCTTCACACTTCTCGACACGACACGTGAAACACGCGCCCTCCGAACCGACACTTTCATCCGATTTTACAACCCGTTAACCCGAACCTTGAGCGGACTTGCCGTCTTATCGGGGTCCCGGGCTTCTTCACGCCCCTCCTTGCATTACCGTCTTTAATCCTTCGACATTCTTCTGCTGCTTCTTTTGGCGATCATCAGCGACTTTATTTTACATCATCTTCATCTTCATTTTACCACTTGCATCCATGGCCCCGGGCTACGTCTGTTTCTTGTATGAGAGCCCGGGCATGGGGAATTTTTTTCGGAGCAACGGCTGCATTTCCCTCGTCTCGGCTCTGCTGCTGCTGTACCAGTGGCAGACAGGCTGGACCGGGGGAGTATAGAGACTGCATGTTTGTACATGATACCTACCCTACATTACTTGATCTTGGGGACGCTTTGTTTATATGGATACCGATCTATGGGGCCATGATAGTTATGGACTGGGATCGGATTTAATGTGTGTATATAGATATATATAAGAATTGATCGCACACTTATCGGATTACTCTATTGCGTTCTTTCAAAAAGTAGAGGACACAGTCTAGCTGTTGAGTGTATGAAACATTAATCGTAGTGTCTAGTATCTGCATAATACTCCGCAGTAATAGTCCACAAGATGGTGGTGGCTGGGCGGGTTTACTTGTTTGCCTCGCCAGCTTCAAGGGTGGGACAAATAGTCGATCACTGTGCAGAGCTGGAACAGACTACTCAAGGAACAATAACCACTCTCAACCCAGTAATCCTTCCATTAGAGATGTACACCTTCCAGCCCCCAAACCTCCAAACATAGAACTTGCAGATCAACCCGCCGCCCCACCCCAAGCGTCTCGTGTACAGTACATGCATCAAACCTCGTACTGCTTGCATGACTATCCGCGACTTGGCACTCTGCTTGGCTGAGGCTGAACTCAGCCCCCCCCAAGGCCTCATGGGCCAAGGCGACCAAGTGCCAACGCCCGATTCTCCACACCTCCACCTTTTCCCCACCTTCCACCTTCCACCTTTTACCCTCGATCTCTATCTCTATCTTAACCTCTGTTTCTATTTGCATCTGCATCTATTTTGGATTTACATACCGTTCCAATCGACAACCGAAGCAAATCTAATAAGAAAATCTGGTCCACAAAACCCCCCATAACATATCAAATACAGACAGATTCCACCAGCCGGGTGTATCCCTGAGTATACCTAGCTACCTTAACCATGACCGGGCAATACCCCGAATATACACCCATTGCCTCGCTGGGCCGCGAACTGGGCATTATGTTTGCGTTTCTGGGGGCCTGCGTGGTGACGATGGGGGCTTACTCGGTGATTTGGCGACGTAAGTTATGTTCTCGAGATCTCGATCTCGAATAAACCACCCTACATCCCAAGACAAACTTCCAAGCGCACAACTTGTGTGATTGACCAATCTACACCCCCCATTATATCTCATATCTTCCCGTGCCATCCATTAGATCATCCGCGTGTGCAACAGAGTATCTTGTACTCAGTACATCACCTCCGGAATACTATTTTCGTGCAGAATTCCACCCATTCAACTCCCACCTTTCCAAATGATATACAGATATATCATACTAATGACACCTAGGAGTCCAACACCGTACCCAAACCGAAGACCTCGCCCGCCGCAAAGCGCTCAAAAACCGCCCCGCAGCCGTAGATACCCTCGCCGCCCCGAATGGGTTCCACTTCGATCGAAATGGCAGTAGGGATGTGGAAATGCATGCTACGGCGCGCGGGGATCGGGTGTTTGAGAAGATGGAGGATCGGGTGCGTGGGGAGCCGGTGGAGTTGCCGGTGCATGCTCATGGGAGGGGATTGGGAGTTGGGGTTGGGGTTGGGGCGAGGAAGGGGGATCTTTTGTGATTTGGATGTAAGTGAGAATGGTGAGATGATGTTCGGGATGGGGATGGGGAGATTGCCCTGCTTTGGAGGTTTGGACAGGGTGTTTAGGTGTTTATATAAGGCTATAAAATCACCTCCATCCTCCAGATTTGCTCACCCACAAACCGGCTTATCAAACCCCCTCGTCCACAACAAACTTCCCATAATAACAATTAACAGCCCCAATCCACCCCCCAGACTAACAGCCCCATACAAATACCCATGCCTCCTCGTCGCAACCCCATTCAACTCCGCCACCCACGTACTAATCGTCGTCAAACTTCCACAAAACCCATCCATCACACCTTGCAAAACCTGACACCCCGTCCAGGCCGCCGGCACCACAGCCCCCAGCCCCGCCACATGCTGCAAATCATAGCAGAGCCCCTCCACCGCCGTGCCCAGCATGTTCACCGTAAACGTCCCCAGCGGGAACGAGGGCAGCCGGCTGTTCAAGAGCATCGAGATGTAGAACCGGGCTAGACAGCCCAGCGGTGCGAAGACTAGCGCGAATACTGCTCGTCCGCGCCAGGTGTCGGCCCCGCCTCGGTCGGGTGGCCAGATGGCCAGGAATACGGCGCCGAGCCAGCTGCCCCAGGCTAGGACGACCATGGCGGGGTCGATCACGCGGCGGGTCAGGGTGAATGGTACGGTGGGTGTGACGCGCGCCAGCGCGAGGGCGAGATGCGCACCGAAAATTAACGCCGATAGACTCAGCGAGACGGTCAGGAGCAACACGGCGATCAGCGCCATGAAGCTGTACCCGCCGTTGCGCGGGGCGATACTGCTACCGGCTGGGAGAGACGGGTCCGGCAGGGCATTCGCCAGAGCGAGAAAACAATCCCGCATAAAGGAAGAGAAGGAAGTACAGCAGCCACAGAAGCCCGTGGTCAGACCGATGTAGAGCGGGATAGTCTTTTTCACAGCCTTGTGGGTGTGAGCATGCTGGGCGGCTTCGTGCTCGTCTTTGGGGCTTGGTTTAGGGGTGGCTGTGCCCCATTCTTGTTGGAAGAGATTCTTGTCTTCGATCAGGAAGCCCATTACTAGACTACCCGCGACGTTGGCCCAGAGGACGCCTGTGACGACGGGGGCGCCGGCGTAGAAGGTGAGGGCTTGAAGACCGAGGCGGGCGAGGGTGCCGAGGAAGGAGAAGAAGATTAGGTAGGAGATTGTGTAGAGGCGGGTGGCGTGTTTGGAGAGCGGTTGTGAAGGTGCTTTGCCTACTGGTGCTGGTGGTGAAGGAGGTGCAGGTGCAGGGCCTGCCTCGATCGCCTCGGGGGTATACCATCGGTGTCTTTGCGAGGATGTCGGGGAGACGGGCTGCGGCGCAACGGTCTCGGTCAAGGCTGGGTCTGCGTCCTCTTCGGAGAGCTCGGGGGTTCGTGACCGATCTGTGGGTGGTCTTGTGGGAGCTTGTGAGGGCGCGACAATCTCGTCTTGGGCACAGGGGTGTTCTGCGGTATACCACATTGAGCGCTGCGGGGAGACGCGCTCGATAGGCTCTGGTACCATGGTCTCTGTCAATTGGGGGTCGCCATTCCGGTCAGAACCTGCCGACGGCCCTGGAAGACCTGGCTCCGTCGGAGGCGCCATGCGTGAGCGTGGACGAGCAATGAAGATGATTGCGACGGCGCGAGAGAGAAATGGGCCCAAAAAGAAAAGTGGGTATGCGGTGGAGCCGATAAAGAGCGCGGTGATAGGCAATCGTCATAGACAGCTAGACTGGACTTGGAACTACCGTCTATATGAGCAAGCCATGGAAAAGAAAATGGATTATATCAATCAAAGGATTCGATTTTACCAACTCAGTTACAAGGACTCTTCAAAGGCTCAGATATGCCAGTCGTAGGTGTCGCTTTGGGTACACGCAGTCAAGCAAAGCAAGCCGACCAGACCCCAACCCTTGCTCCTCTAACAGCTCCAGCAATCAGCCAAGAGCCAACACACCCTGCTAATAACCATAGAGATAGTAGCTTCTCCAACCTCCCCAGTCCCCTGCAGCTTATCCCTCAGCGTCGCATTCCCAATCTCCGCCATTACCCTCACCCAAGCGGGGCCAGATAAGCGCAACAAAGCAGATAAGAAACACCGCTTCTCCGCTTCTCCGCTCCTTCAAAAGCATACCTCCAGCCACAGACGAGACTTTATTTCTCTTTCTGGGAACACTTACTCTCTGTCTTCCCTTTCTTAGCAGCTCAATCACTCCTACTCAAACATTCACTGCCACTGACAATGTCCCTCCCACCCAACGTCCACATCTCGACCCACCCCTGCCTCCAGGCGAAGCTCTCCCAGCTCCGCTCGGTGAGCGCCTCCCCGCGCGAGACAAGGGCGCTGGTCGAGGAGATTGCGACTATCCTGGGGGTGGAGGCGTTTGCGAAGGGCCTGACGCTGAGCAAGACAGGCACTGTATGATCTCTTCTTGGAATTCACTGCATTGATATCTACTCCGTGGTGTTGAGGACAAGGCTGATCCTATTCCTGCTATCCAGGATCGCACCCCGCTCGACGTCGAGTATGAAACTTCCAGCATTGATCCGGCTGATCTGGCTCTGGTGCCAATTCTTCGGTCTGGACTGGGCATGGTAGATGGTACGTCTGTCGTCTCGTTGCTCTCTTTCAATTATTATAGTATCACATCCACCCATCTGGCTGGCATCCACCTTGCGCTCCCCCCTCCCCCCACCCCCCCAGGCATCCATCTCCACCCAACCTCCAAACACCC
>JAXQJV010001023.1:0-10917 GCA_037042255.1 Penicillium sp. PG106-07D
GGTCTTCCTTGATGGAGGTCAATGCAACATGACGTCGGGCGGTATGACAGGCTGGTAGAAAGGATACACGACACGACCCAAGCGCTGCTCATTCGATAGTGAAAATTTCTCCCCGGCATTCCCCTGCGGACGCCAGCCTCTTCGCTCGTATGTGGCACGACGTCATGGCGGATACCCCCAATCGTCTCATTTCGGAGGGGGGATGAAGGTCAAAGAGTCGATATATTATGGAGGACATGGGCCCGGACAGGAAGGGGTTGTGACTTTACTTTGCGATGGAGAGAGAAGTCTGTCTTCAGCTATCGCCCTCGTGTCTCTCAAGCCACTGCCAAGATACCTGCTCAGCCTCACCTGATCCCTGCCACTAACCAAGTAGTCACGCTGTCTGTCTGTCCACCTCTGGTCTGTTCTGCTCTGCTCCGCTCGTCCTACCGTCGCCCGTCGCCCGTCGCCCAACGACGTCACGCCACCCTGCCCCGCCTCATCTCACTCGAGGAACCCTGCCTCTTATTCCGATTCTCTTCTTCTTCGACAACTCTCGTCCCCGTGAACGGTAGAAAGCTCACATAGTCGACCTTTGGTTTATTCTTTGCTTTCACCTTTCCTACCTTTCATCGGTCTTCGCGCTCGTCCATCTCCCCTCGTCCACGATGGCATACTACGACGATCGTCGCCATTATGCGCCCCGCGACCGCGGTCGCCCAGATGCCGGTTATGCTGCGGATTATTATGACGATCATCCCCGCGGCCATCAACCCAGGAGCGATCGAGAGCTCTATCCTTATCGAGGGAGTGAGGGCTCGGTCGAGGAAATCCCGCGCGATTATCCCCCGGGGTCTGAATACGCCTATGAGCGCGGCTATGACTCTCGTCGCTCACGGCGCCCGGTCTATGAGAATGTGCGTCGCGCATCCTCGGTTGGCGGCTACGACCCGTACTACGATGGTGGTTACTACCGTTCCCGTACCCGGCGAAGCAGGCAGTATGATGAACACCGTAAGTGGTCTCTCCCTTGGATTCGCATCCCCCACGCGATACATCTCACAGCTGTGATACTGAACAACTCCCCAGGCCCCCGTCGCTCCAGGTACTCGTCAGCTTCTTCATCCAGCCCTTCTCCATCTCGCCACCGACGCCGCAAGTCCTTGGGCGAAACTGCCCTCGGCGCTCTTGGCCTAGGCTCCGTTGTTTCCAAACACTCAGAACGCTCAGAGCATCGCTCAGAGCGCGGTCGTGGCCGTTCTTCTTCTTCACGTCACCGTGGTCGCGACTACTCGTCATCTCGGTCTCGCAGCCGCAGTCGGGGCAACCACCGCCAGCGTAGCGAGCAGCGCCTTGCTCAAGCCGCGCGCGCCGCTCTAACTGCCGGTGCCGTGGAAGCTTTCAAATCTCGCAAGGAGCCTGGCGACTGGACCGGTGCCAAGGGCAAGCGTATCCTCACCGCGGCTGTCACTGCAGCCGGTGCGGACGGTCTCCTTGATAAAGATCCTAACAAGCACTCTGGACGTCACGTCGTCGAGTCGACCCTCGCGGGTCTCGCCGCTAGCCACTTTGTCCGCGGCGGACGTTCCTCATCCAAGGGACGCGATGGCCGTGGCCGTTCCAGCAGTGGCCTGAAAGACCTCGCCGCCACTGGCGCCCTTGCCGCAGCGGGCAAAGAGATCTATGATCGCTTTTCGCGCTCGCGCTCTCGGCCTCGTGGCCGGGATGACCGTGACCGGGACAGCGATGATGATCGACGCGGATCGAAGAAGCGCAGCAAGAGCGTCTCGGAATACATTACCAAGGGTATAGCCGCCCTAGGCCTTGGAGAAGAAGCATCAAACCGCAGTCGCGACCACCGTGACCAGGATCGAGGAGATCGGAGCCGAGATGACCGTTACGACCGTCGTCGGGAGCGGCGTCGTCACCGGGACAGGGACTCACGATACGACTCCTATTCAGACTCAGACGCAGACAGTGACTACCATACCAGGGATCACAGGCATGGCAGGGGCTCGAGAGATGTAGGTCGAAACCGTTCCGTGAACGGCAGCAAAGCACCCCCCACCAGCGCACCCCGTGGCGAACGAGGCGTGGGATCCACCAAGGGATCCCACACTAACTCCGAAAGTGATTCTGACTTAGGTGACAGTAGTGAAGAAAAGCAAAAACGCAAAAAGATGAAGCGAGACATGTTGTTGACGTCCGGCCTGGCCACCGTGGCCACCATCCACGCTGCCCATAGCGCTTACAACGGGGTCCAGAAACGCAAGAAGCGCATGCAGCAGGTGAAGAACGGCGAGATTTCGGCAGAGGAGGCGCGCAAGCGCCGCATCAAGACCAATACCATGGATGCGTTTAGCGTTGGGCTTGCGGCGCTGGGTATCAAGGGGGCGTACACGGAGTGGAAGGAGGTGAATGAGAAGCGGAAGGAGACGAAGCACTTCCGGGATGAATGTGCGGCGCGTGCTGCAAAGCGGGAGATGCGCCGTTGTCGCAGTCAGGGCTCTTCTCCGAATGGTCGGCGTCGATGGCCTGATGAGATTGAATACCCGAATGACCCTCGTCACAGCCAGAGCAATGGTTTTTCTTATCGTGATGGAAACCCTTATGGGGCAACGAGTGCGGCACCGGCGATCTCTTATTAGGGGGTGCTTTGACCATTTTGCCATTATTCTTTATGTACACTGGATGGCATTAACGACTTATGATGCTTGATGATTACCTTTTCTCTCTCCCCTAATGGACTTGTCTTTTTTTAATTGTTTTCTCTTGCTTGTAAGATACTTTTTATTGGTCTTCGAGCTTGCTGTATATACGGGACTCCGATGGGTCCCGGATGGGGCTGTTTGTTTTGCTTTGGGCGATTGAGCGGATTCCATCTCCGCAATCTGAGTCTCCATGAAGTTAAAGACTGGCGTTGGAATACAATTATAGTGGATGAAGTATCCTCTTCATAAGTTCTCTTAGCATTTCAATACAAGGCCCACCATCTATCAATTCAACTATTTGTTCAAACTCTCAAGGTCCTCCACCGTGCCTTGCCGACACAGATCTGACTAAGCGTGTCCCACCCGACAGCCCCGCTTACCCAAGGTGACTAACCAAAGTCAACTGGACTCAGTGGACTGACCTCTCCAGTGAAGTGCCTTGCTGCTGCGGCGTGTTGGAAAGGCGGTAGGTGGGGCCAGAGACTTTTCCCCTCCTCAAAGATCTCCTCTCCCTCCTTTTCTTTTTTCCTTCTTACACATTTCTTATACCCCCCTCCCCCTTCTTTTGGTTCGTATTTCTCCTTCTCTTCCTTGATCTTCGGAATCCCTCATACTGACTTTCGTTCACATAGTCCCTCTTATTACGTCCATCACAATGGCTGCCCCCGCTCAGAAGTTCAAGGTCGCTGACATCGTATGTATTCCGTCAACACCCGATTCTCGACTCTCATCGTGATCAACGTGGCCATTGGCTGACCTGTCCTCTTCTAGTCCCTGGCTGCCTTCGGTCGCCGGGAGATCGAGCTCTCCGAGGTTGAGATGCCTGGTCTCATGGCCATCCGTGAGAAGTACGGTGCCGACCAGCCTCTCAAGGGTGCTCGCATCGCTGGTTGCCTGCACATGAGTATGTTTCGCGGATACTCCACGTACGAGCTTTCTCTGACCCATTCGATAGCCATCCAGACTGCTGTCCTCATCGAGACCCTCGTTGCCCTCGGTGCTGAGGTCACCTGGACTTCCTGCAACATTTTCTCCACCCAGGACCACGCCGCCGCCGCCATTGCCGCTTCCGGTGTCCCTGTGTAAGCTCAAACACCCCATCTTCCCGTCTCGGATGTACCTCCTTTTCTAACTCTTTTTGTTTACAGCTTCGCCTGGAAGGGTGAGACCGAGGAGGAGTACCAGTGGTGCCTTGAGCAGCAGCTGTTCGCCTTCAAGGATGATAAGAAGCTCAACCTGATCCTCGACGACGGTGGTGACCTGACTGCCCTCGTTCACTCCAAGTACCCCGAGATGCTCGAGGACTGCTTCGGTGTCTCCGAGGAGACCACCACCGGTGTTCACCACCTGTACAAGATGATGAAGGAGGGAAAGCTGAAGGTCCCCGCCATCAACGTCAACGACTGTGTTACCAAGTCCAAGTTCGACAACCTGTACGGTTGCCGCGAGTCTCTTATTGACGGTATCAAGCGTGCCACCGATGTCATGATCGCTGGTAAGATCGCTGTCGTCGCCGGTTACGGTGATGTTGGCAAGGGTTGCGCCCAGGCTCTCCACTCCATGGGTGCCCGCGTTCTCGTCACCGAGGTTGACCCCATCAACGCCCTCCAGGCTGCCGTTCAGGGTTACGAGGTCGTCACCATGGAGGATGCTGCTCCCCTTGGTCAGATCTTCGTCACCACCACTGGCTGCCGTGATATCCTGGTTGGCCGCCACTTCGAGGCCATGCGCAACGACGCCATCGTCTGCAACATTGGTCACTTTGACATTGAGATCGACGTTGCCTGGCTCAAGGCCAACGCTCAGTCCGTCCAGAACATCAAGCCCCAGGTCGACCGCTATCTGCTGAACGGCAAGCACATCATCCTGCTCGCCGAGGGCCGTCTGGTCAACCTTGGCTGTGCCACTGGTCACTCTTCTTTCGTCATGTCCTGCTCCTTCTCCAACCAGGTCCTGGCTCAAATCGCCCTTTACAAGGCCGAGGATGTTGTCTTTGGCAACAAGTACGTCGAGTTCGGCTCGTCTGGCAAGAAGCCCGTCGGTGTCTACGTTCTGCCCAAGCAACTTGATGAGCAGGTTGCTCGCTGCCACTTGGAGCACGTCAATGCCAAGCTGACTGAGCTCACCCCTGTCCAGGCTGAGTACCTCAGCCTTGACGTCAACGGCCCCTTCAAGAGCGATATGTAAGAACTCCCTTATCTCTCGATTTCACACTAAAACTCTTACTAACCTTCTGTCTAGCTACCGCTACTAAACAAACCACTCATCTTCTTTTCCAATTGCGTCCGATATTCCATGAGCTTTCTTGAGAAATAGACTTTCAACATGATTCGACGATGTTACGATTGGCATTTCGGGTTCTTATCAACTGTGAACCCTAAAAGTGGTTGTCCTTCAACGGCATAAAAGTGGTCTCCACAGTGGGATCTGTGGAGAAGGTGTGTGCTTGAAGTTGTTTTTGTTTCACTGGCGTGGGTTGACCTGGGACTGGTCTTGCATTCAACACTGCGTACGGATGGGAATTTCCTTTTTTTTTACTATTCTATTCTACCTTGATACCTTACCTCTGTACTGGCTCTGAACCCCTGACCTGGTCTTCTATACGGACGGTGTTGGCACCGCTCGAGGGGCGTGGCAATGGCTGGATGCTTGTGTAGCTGCACAATCTTGAAAATATAATGACGCCGGGCGCGAAATTTGCTCCGCATCTCGGGGGTCCATGTAGCCCCGTATCAGACCTTCATTATAGCTACTTAATCGGTGCTACTGCCATCCCCTCGACTTTCCCGAATCAATTCACATAGCATACCAGCAGCGGCAATCGCAAACCCGGGGTCATTAATAGCCCTCTCATCCTTCACCACCACAATCTCACTCCCCCGCAATTCCTCCACCAGCGTAGCAAACAACGCTTTATCCGCCGCCGGACTCCAAAACGGCTGCTGGGGTGCATCCAACAAACTCACTCCCCCAAGCGGCAAAATCACCCTCGTCCGACAACCACTCTCCCACCCCGCCTTTCCCTCCAACAAATTCGTCGCAATGACCCTCGCAATCCTAACACACTCCTCCTTCGTCGTCCGCATAAGCGTCACCCCCGAATTATGCTGATGAAACACCCGTTTTTGCGGGCCACTCGTCCGCGCAAACGCCGCGGGGACAGACTCGGGAGTTCCGAAATTGACAATGTCGCACGCGCCCACGCTCACGACGCGCGGGATGTTGCGTTTTGTCGCGGCGCAGAGGCGAGTGGGGCCTGCACTGAGCACGCCGCCGACCACTTCGTCGGCAATTTCGGTGGTTGTTAGGTCTAGGATGGCGTCGAGCTGGGACTCGGTTGTTAGGCGCTCCATGGCCTTGCCGCCGGAGCCGGTGGCGTGGAAGACGTAGATTTCGCACCCGGGGAGGGTGGTTTCGAGGTGGTGGCGGGCGATGGTTACGGCCGGGGTTGTTACGCCGAACATGGTGATGCCGATGCGGATTGGGTCAGGTGGTGGTTGTGGATGGGTTTGGGGTTGCTCTTGGGTCTGTGGAGATGCCTGTGCCTGTGTCTGGGCCCGGTTTTGCTGTGATGCAACCCGTCCCTCGTTCACGGCCGGAACAACCACGGCTTTCGACGCAACATCATCGAAATAAGCCCTCGCCATCCCGGCAATAGCGCCCGCCGCATTCCCCAACACCCTCTCCAACAACCGATTCCTCCCCGCAATATCAACAACACTATACATCATAGTTATATCTGTCTCCCCAATATAAGGCCCCACATCCCCCGACGCCATCGTCGAAACCATCAACTTCGGAACCCCCACCGGCAATCCATCCCGCATAACCTGCGTTGCCAGCGCGGTGCCACATGACCCACCTATCCCCAAGATCGCATGGAGTTTGTGCTCCGCAAAGAGCGCAGCGACAAAGGCGCTGGCGTAGGGCGCCAGGGTATCGATGTACTCTGTGCGCTCGAGGGACTTGATTTCCACGGTGGGCCGCTTGAGGGTGGTGAAATGGCTGCTGTAGATTTCTTGGCCGAAGGTGATGGCGTCGTGGGTGGTTGGGTCGCGACCTATGTCCATTATTTGGACGGTGCAGAGGGTGTGTTTTTCGATTTGGGATTTTGTGTAGAGGAGTTCGGAGAGCTTGGTGTCGCACGTTCCTAGGAGGAGGATTGTGGGGATTGTGGGGGGCATTTTCTTTGTTGAGTGGAATGATAATCTGATAGTCATGTCAGAAAGGATCAATACCTCAAATTGATGTAGATAGAAAATGATTCTTTTAAAGCGGGGTTGATCGCAAGACGCGCGCGGGGGTGGGGTTGGCAATGTGGCCGCTATCCCATACATACCGTGCCGGAAGCTGCCCATCGAGCTTGATCTCCAACTGCCTCCGCAAACGCATTCGATCACGGTGTCGCGCCAACCGTTCAGGATCATCATGCCGCAGAACAATCCCCAAATCTTTGCGCATCCTCCGCAGCGTCGTATCAGACATCTGAATCCCATCATTGGCCAAGATTTCGAGGATTTTCTGCTCATCTGGAATCAGCATTTCGGTTCCAACTTCCATGTCGCGACACGTGTAATTGGAAGGGAACCACTGGTAAGATTACTTTCGTAGGAATTTTGTCTTCGACGACATATTTCCTCACGCGTTCGCGGAGGGTATCATCCTTTGCTGAGCGGAACGCTACGCGCCCGCCTTTGAAGCCCCAATCGTCGATGCGGCGCCGGAGTGTTTTGCTGGTAATCTTGATGCCGTGCTCGTCGCCTAGCGTCTTGCATATCACCGGCAGAGCAACTTTGTCCGCGTATAGAGCGAGGACTTGGTCTTTATGCGCGTCTAGGGAGATGGTGGGCGGCATATTGTGTAATGGATGTAGATCTGGGAAAGCGGCTGAGAGCTTTGGATCAATGCGATGTGATAGCGGTCACGGGGACAGCGGGCGACTAACAAACAGTAGTGGCTAGTTAACGTAATCCTCGCCTGAGCGGATAACACGGTGGAGCGGATAACGCTAAACCGCATAGTAAATCTGATAAATTAACACTTTATTCCTCAATAACCATACCTAATTATGATAAGATATTAAAATCAGGGGATTACTAAATTGACCGGTCTATGGTTCTGCCTAAAATTCCCTAGTCTTATCCTTTTTCTACCACTTTCAAGGTTCTGCTACTCTTTCAAACACCCTCTCGAATACTCTTTCGAATACTCTTTCTACCACTTGAGCTCTTATAGTCTAGTATTCTAGTTTATCTGTTAAACCTTTCTATCCTTATTGAAAGGACCTAGATATCACTAAATAAGAAATAAGAAGTAAACGCAGTGAAGGGTCATTAGGGCTGTCAAGAATCGGGTTTACTATCTTATTTTTATGTTATCGGTTGTTTCCATCTCGCTGCCTGATTTCCTGAAATTCGGGCATTCAAATGCATCCTCAGCCATTCCCAAGCAGGAGGGGACGGGAGTCATAATATACAGAGGGGGAGTCAATTTAGTAATCCCCTAAAATTATACAATCTAGATCGTATTTCTGCAACTCTACACATTTTGGTTTGTTGGCTGGGTGCAGTTAAGTTTGGATCATGTGACCAGCGCGTGCCAAAGATCAAGACAGCACGTCCAACCTTGCCTGGCTCACTGGCTCCACATAATCTGATCTCGGGTCGATAAACATCACGACATCCTGTATCTTGATCATGGATTGGGACAATATCAGCTTCAACACCGCAACACTGATCGCAGGCGTCTTCGTCCTCGACTATGGCGCAGACAAATTCCTCGACCACACCGTGATCGTGGGACAGCGATTGGGCATTTCACCGACGCTCATTGCACTCTTAACTGCTGGCGCAGAATACGAAGAGGTATGAAGCGTGTCCTGTCATTAAATTACCCCGAATTTGCGCTAACACGATGTCAAGCTTGCCGTTGTTGTCGCGGCCATTCTTCAAGGCCACAGTCCCCTGGCCTTAGGAAATGTGGTTGGATCTGCCATCTCCAATATTCTAGGCGCTTTCTCCCTGGGTCTTCTTTTCCATCCAGGCCGGATGGAATTTGACAAGAGTGCAAAGATTTACTCGGCACTCCTTCTCTTCATCACCACTCTCTATGTCATCTTGGCGTTCTTCAATCAACTGAACAAAGTGACCGGATCGCTTCTCATCGCCGCCTTTGCCATATACATCCTGTCAATCGGGTATGCCATTTACAAAGGCATCACCGAAGCGCCTCAATTGTCAGACAGCGACAGCGACAGCGACGGCGACGATAATCTACTTATTGCCCATGGCGACTTCGCAGCTGCTCAAAATAGCCAGACTTCGGTTTCGGAGCACTCCCCACTCTTGCCCAATCCCGCTGCAGGGCAAGCCAGCAGTGGTGCAAAGCCCTTGCGACCGCTCTTCTACCATCTCTGTCAACTACTGTTCGGGTTGCTTGCACTCTCTCTGTCTGGGTACATTATCGCCCACAGCGCAGGGGCCCTCACCGAGTCTCTGCAAATATCCGGTACCGTCTTTGGATTGACGGTAATCTCTTTCGCGACAACTCTGCCTGAAAAATTCATCTCGGTGCTGAGCGGCTCCAGAGGGCAAGGCGGGATTGTCGTTGCGACTACGGCGGGGAGTAACATCTTCCTGCTAACGATCTGCATTGGAGTTGTCGCCGTGACTGGAATGCCGGTCAATCATGCTGACAACTTTGTTGTTTTTGAACTGGCGACTCTTTGGGTTTCTGCACTGTGCTTGGTTGCTATTGTTTTTCTTGGATCAAGTCGGGTTGTTGGGCTGGTGCTTCTCGCTGCGTACATCGCTTTCATTGTCCTTGAGTTCACGGTGTATAAACGTTGATTTATGGGGGTGGCTAATCTTAGCAAGTGTATATCACAACATAGGACGTTGGATACGCTACTCTGGGGCTGAAAGTATCTTTTACCATTGTTCCAAGCCCCAAGAGATCGGAGAACCAGGGTGTTACTAATTTCGAATCGATGATAACCAGAGAGAAAGCGCTTAAAGATGGGGTTAAGGTTCTTGTCCTTGAGCTTAGAACGGGAGACGCCCAGAGACCGCATCACTCACCCTCTCACAACAACGCCGTCAGCCGCCAGCCATTCATTAGCTGACTTTCAACCGAGAAGAATAGGATAATCCATCCGAGTACAAGTTATAGACACCCTGTTCCTGGCTCCGGCTGATCCCGAATTGGCGATCAGCAGCCACTTTCTCCAATTCTTCACGGCCAGCGCCCCGGTGGATTAGACTCTGAATCTCCAGATCGCCTCAGCTGCGCGACGTGGCGAAACTAAGTTAGTTACTACATCCGCTTTTTAGTGGGGTGGAGGTTGGACTCGCCGCTGTGTGCGAGAAACTCGCTGGGCACTGGGCAGTAACTCTCTAAATCCTAGGGAGCTAGATTGGCGAGTTCTTGCGGCGACATAGATCATTGTCATGGCTTTCTTCTCGTCAGAACTAGAATTCTACTCCGTCGAAATTCTGTTGTCGACTTGAAGGGAATGCGAAAACCATCAACATGAGGCTACGCCCCTAATCAAATTGCGGGGGAGGGTAGGATGATCAGAAAGGAGCCTAAGCCAGATTGATCAGGGGCGGATGGTGGGAAGCGAGGTCACACTGGACTGCCGGCGATGTCTCCGCTCCACTTCCAGTAATTCCTCGAGTACAGATTACAGACAAGATTTAGCCTAGGATCATTGTCGAATATGCCGGGCGATCGAAATCTCGCAAGTCTTTCACCGAGGTCGAGTACACTGAATCATCCATGTCGGGGGGCAGGCCCGCCATTGTGCCACCTGTAGAATTGCGTCAGCCATTCAGCGTGATGCCCGCATTTTATATGAAGATTAAAGCCGTCCTGGAGTCCTGGCTAGCGCGGTAAAACGCCTTTTCTTGGTCTGAGCGCAACAAGTGTGAGGCCTTGCTGAGAGGTATTCGAGTGGCAATTTTTTGAAGATTTTCAGGTCTTAGATCAATATCGGTAGAGATTCAGGTATAGATATTATGGATTTATCCCTCAGCAGATGGTTGCAAAGCTGGTGAAGTTAAGGTTAGAGGTTCCATGGATGGGTACTCTCCCACAGGATATTCATCATTCCATATAGACCATACGAGACGACTTGCCATGTCCTGGTACTGGCCGTTTACCTCTTTCTGACTAGAATGGCCCTGATGCACTGCCAGAGGCTTCTGTGGGCCGTGCGAAGTTT
>JAXQJV010001024.1:0-10921 GCA_037042255.1 Penicillium sp. PG106-07D
GGCAGGGTAGGGATGCGCTGCGCCAAGATCTATAGTGGATATCTTTGGGTGGATGAAGGCCACGTACCATATACCACATCGTCGTCTGGGCGGCCGTTTCGGAAGCGCTTTCGGGTTCGGCTAGGAAGGTCCTTGGAGCTATCGGACATGCCCCATCCGCTGGGCATGGGCATCGCTGGGTTCGATGGGAGGCCAGAGAAGGAAGCTTTGCGCTTTAGGGGCATTTTGATGGCGAGATAGATAGAAGAGGTTCAGGAGGTTCAGGAGAGCAACCTGAGGGTACAATTGCAGCTTGAGAAGGGCAGGTTGGCAGTGTAAGAGGCAGAGTCGCATCTGACCGTGAGGAAAAGGCTCGAGTGGATCGCGCATGATGATTGGCTGGGCGCGTCTCTGGTCGACGGAATCGCGTTGACCGGGACACGCTAGTCCGGAATGGGCAACATTGCACAGAATACGCCCGCGATGGTCGAGTTGGTTACTACCGAGGTGGTGAACCGGTTGTCGTGAGCAAAATAGGCTCAGATGGGGAGATATTTCCTTAGCGCTCAGCAGGGAACTCTCATAATCTCGTGTTGATTACGGAGTAGCCGCGACGATTGTCGTATGGTCCCAACGTGCAGGGACCAGCTGCCGGAATGATCTGAATCAGATCACAGTCAACTGGTCGTATCAATCAGAGGAGAGATTTAGCTATGAAGAAAAGCACACTATCCAT
The DNA here is from genome assembly GCA_037042255.1 of Penicillium sp. PG106-07D. Classification (NCBI taxonomy): domain Eukaryota; kingdom Fungi; phylum Ascomycota; class Eurotiomycetes; order Eurotiales; family Aspergillaceae; genus Penicillium; species Penicillium sp. PG106-07D. Next base: position 716 of record JAXQJV010001024.1, read on the forward strand.
GATAGAGCCATGGTCTAGTCAAGCCGATATGAGAATATTTACAAATGAAAGTCGTGCAACGGACTTAGCTTGGGAAGGTATGCCTCTTGTGTACTTCGCAGCCCGTGGCGACGTCATTATATGTTGATGATTGGACCGTCCAAGTCGACCGATTTTTGCAGTTTGTTGTCCCTCCAGTAGACCCTTATAAAGCCTGAACAACTTTTAAAGCTTCAGATCAAGCGCATAGAGCTATCATTTCCCCTCAGTTATGCTGGATAGCGTAGTCCAGAGTGTCCGGCATCCCGCATTGTGCTCCACTTGATGACGATTGCCCCCGCTTCTCCTCAGCTAAAGCTTCCCCCAACCTCAAACTTCCGACCTTGGAACCTCACCCAGAAATCCCATCCAGCATAACAAGACACCTCACCATGTCTTCCAGACAGGCCTCTCACGCAGGATCTTGGTACTCTGGTAATGGTCAAACCCTGACCCGCCAGCTGGACGACTGGTTGGCCCAAGTACCGCAGTCATTGGACAAGGTTGGATCGCTGCCAGTGCCGGGAGCTCGAGTGATCATTGCCCCGTATGTCCAAAGATGATCAAAGATAATGACACTCTTACCAAAGGGACATCAAGGCTGATGTGTACAGACATGCGGGTTACGCCTACTCAGGACCATGTGCAGCCTTTGCATACAAGGCCCTCGATCTGTCCAAGGCGTGAGTTACCCACTTCGCTTTGTAACTCTACCAGAGCACTCTGTGTCTCATACGGAGCTTTGATTTTAGAAAGCGAATTTTTATCCTGGGTCCCTCGCACCATTACCCACTGTCCACGCTAGCACTACCCCAAGTCACCTCTTACGAGACCCCACTCTCCAATGACCCTCTGCCGCTCGACACGGAGATTATCAGCGAGCTCCTGGGTGCTCACGCAACCAAGTCAGATGGATCCAAGATGCGATTTACGACCATGACCCAGTCTGTTGATGAGGATGAGCATAGCATCGAGATGCATCTACCATACATCCATCGACTGTTGCAGCTACAGTTCCCAAACACCCCGACGGCACAGTATCCACCGCTCGTTCCTATCATGGTGGGTAGTACCTCTGCCGCAAAAGAACAGGCATTTGGAACTTTGCTCGCTCCGTACCTGGCAGATCCATCAAATGCCTTTGTGATCAGTTCGGATTTCTGTCACTGGGGCCTCCGCTTCCGCTACACATACTACGTGCCGGAGGCTCCCACGCCAGGACCCGTCCTCCCGTTATCTAGTGAGGACCTCCCACAGCCAGGACAGGATCCGGATGACGTTTTGGAATGTATCGACTCGGTCTGCACGGGATATGCCCTGCAGCGGCGTGACCGAGTCTCGAGGACGGCACCCGCTATCCACGAGAGTATCTCCGCATTTGATATTGCGACCATGACTGCTATCACAACAGGGTCATCCAAGACCTTCCTCGAGACTATCGAGAATACTGGAAATACTGTCTGTGGCCGGCATCCCATCGGGGTGATCATGGCGGCCCTCGAGGCTGTGACTGCGGGTCAGCCCAATCGCAAGAAGGGCATTTTCTATTTCCTCCGGTATGAGCGCAGCTCGGATGTAGTGGATGTGACGGACAGCTCTGTTAGCTATGTCTCTGCTGTGGCAGTTCTCTAAGCTACTGGCTATCTTTAACTCTTCTCTCATGATTGAATGAACAATGGCTTGTATGGACTCTCCTGACCCGGGGTACTAAGGGCTATCTTTTGGCTCTTGGAGCTTCGGATAACATCGCGCAGGACTGGAGAAGACTTCCACAAGTCTACAAATGAATTTCTCGCAATCAGTCTTGCCAGGGCTTCCGGTCAAGAGGTGGGACGATGCTCATGGAACATCTAGGATTTCTAGTCACATGTGAGGCAATAGTCTGAACGGTCAAGTGGGTAGGGTATGCATAACTCTGAATAACCCTATCTCAAAGTGGAGGCCAATCAAGAAAAATCGACAAAGGTATTTGCTACTACTGCATGATCCTGTCTACATACAGCGACGTTGTCTGCCATGTTTCAAGGTCTTCATAAACTAACACAAACCCACTCGTTCGATGGAAGTCGGCGACGTTAATTTGCACCGGATACGTGCGGAAGTTGATTTGGAGCGTCACCACGCTCATGACAAGATTTTCCACAGAATTTGCAAGACTTGATGAATAAACCATTCCTCTTGGGTGCCTCGGCACTCAATTCAACCCCCGATGGATTCTTTTTTTTGTCGTTTTCCTTCACCAAACGGGGACTCAGCTCGAGTATGGCGCGGAGTCCGGCTAGTGCTAAGGACCGAAGACCGACTCTTCCAACCTTTGTGGAGCTCAGTGGTGGAGCTAGGGAGAATAACCGGTTCACTATTGGAAGTTGTGGGGTTCTTCACAGGGGGTTATGCAACACTTAGTCTGCGTTCATTCGTCGCATTTGAGTTTTGAGCAGGCATCTTGGCAGTCATAATTCAAGCGGAGTACGAAAACTAGGTATTCTTCTGGATGGGAAGATGGAAAACTGGGTATGAGGGCTACAGAATGGGCTAACTTGGAGACACGGACACCTCACGCCATCCCGCGGGCCGCAACGGACCAGTTTCAGCCAGACCTTCTGGTGCGCAGAATCGGATCAGATTACTGTAAGCCGACGCGTAATGGTCTACAATGGTGTGGGTTGCGACGCCGTGGCTGTCTTTTGTGGCTTTGCAATGCATCTATTTTAGACTCTAGTTCCCGTCCATACTTCGTACCTCGTATTCGTTGAGCTGATCCTGCCGGGGGCTTCAAAAATCCTTTTGCTGCTTGATTTCACCTTGTTCCCTTCTGCGCCAGTCTAAATGAGGAGATCTCTGCGCCAAGAACAGGTCTTGTCTGATGTCGAGACCAATAACTTTCTTCAAGAAAGGGCGATGATGTGGGGCACTGCAAAAATTGCAGGGAGTTGAATCAAGTCCACCCTCGAATCTAGGTCGACGATACCGAAAATGTTGTAGTACGGTACCTGTAGAGACGATGTCATAACAGTCATCGTGGATTCAGTCTTCATTATCTCCGATGAATGTGCTTCATACTGCACGTGCTATACAAACCGTACGGCCGTAGAGGGAGGTGTCAGTTGCTCCAGTTAGCGATCGATCGACACGGCCTTTTCGGTTCGGCAAACGAGCCAACCAGCCAGCTACTACTTTATCACCGCCAGGATCTGTAGTTCCTCCGTGATCCGAACGGTATCAAGATTCAAGGCAAAATACGAATACGGGTGGGCGAACATCCGGTGACTGGTCCGCGGAATGAAGCGCCTGCACATCTCCGAGCCACGCCGCAGACGTAATTGTCTTTAAGCGCCCCCCATATTCCTTCTTTGGGACCATACTTTATGAACATTAGATGTTCTAGTTCGAGGTTCTCGTGGAAGTGAAGATCCCCTTACCCACAAAAGCCCATGTTTCGTTCGCTGGCACCGTAGTCTATGGAGTAGATGCCAAGGAAGTCCCAAGCGTATTGAGCACACGACCCAAAGCCGAATCGGTCAAACGAGAGAGAGAGAGAGAGTCTCCGTCCTTGACTCCATACCAAACTCCGCTTTCCAATGAAAATGATGATGAGTCGGTGATTGGGTTACGCCGTCGGTAAGGGAAGGGACCAATGAGTACATGTTGGTAGACAATTATGAGCATTAGAGCGGAGGATCCATAAAGTAGTTATTACTGTAGAAGTACATGTGTAGGAGTTACTCGTCGTACTTGTACTCCAAAACCATCCCTGGGCCAAGACACGCGTCCGATGACTCCGATTGTTGTGTCTGGGCTGAAAGATTGGCCTGTCCATATCTTAAACCCTGTTTTCCTAAACCCTAGGGGCTTTCTACTCCTTTCCTGGTCTCGTCGATCTTTTCTTTCTCTACTAATACTAACCATCCTTTGACTTGCTTATGGTGGCCGAATTCCGCCCTCCGCCCTCCGCTCCTTCTTGGTCTTTTTCTTTCATCCCTTGCTCTCGCTATCCTACTCATTTATTATTTGATTGACCGCCATTTATTTGGTACCTTTTATTTGAGATATTCCTTATCTATTCGCTAGAGATTTTACTTTTGAATTTATCTTCTCAATATGTCGGCGACCACGCCGGACTTGGGCAAGCCCCAGTTCTCTTCACACTCATGGCTGGAACCACTGGTACGCTCCTTTGCTCGGCTACTCTGCCTCGCTGAACAAGTCTGATGACCATGAGAATGATAGGTTGTCGTGAGCATCATGATTGGCTCTCTTGTGCTCAATCGGCGCAAGAATTACAGTATTTTCAGCGACAGTATCGTCGATGAGCGTAGTCCCCGAGGCTATTTCGACTCTGAGGACGACGAGGTCCGCGGGCAATCGCCCAACCCTCTCAAGAAAGAGCGCGTCTGTGGCATTCCTATCACGACACCAGATTCATCGCGTTGGGCCAACCACATTCACAGTCGCATCCTATACAAATTCCCCTTTCTGGTGGAGATGTTCTATTGGGCTGTCAACTATCTGTTCTACTCTGTCACCAAGGCGACAGCGCAATGGCTGGCACCTGCTCAGGTAGGTGTGGTTGAGGTTGCTCAACGACACGGTGAAGATATTCTTTGGTTCGAGCATGATTCCATCTTTCGATGGATGTTCCCGATCATGGAATCGGACTTCCAAGGTTACTTCTTGGGTAGTCACCCGGGTATCATGACCTTTTTCAACCGGATCTACTCACTTGTGCATATTCCCGGAACAGTACTGTGAGTGTTTCGGCCTATTCCTAGATATCCAGCCATATACTTCTTGGCAGAAACTAACGTTCGTGTAAAGCTTCATTTCCTGGTACTATCACGAAGCCCCCAATGCCAACATTTTCGCCCTTGTTCGCCGCACCATGACCCTCGGCAACTTCTTCGCCTTTGCAACCTTTTGTGTCTACCCATGCATGCCTCCCCGCCTCCTACCCGAGTCCTACCACTTCTTTGACACTGTCCGTCAAGACCACGCCGAGAGCGTCTGGGTCGACAGCAAGTCTGTGAACCAATTCGCCGCCATGCCCAGTCTTCACTTCACCTACGCCTTTGTGATCAGCAGCACATTCCTATACCACTCTGAGATTTTCCGTCGACTCCGCGGAAAGCCCGTCCGCAAATCGACCGTGACTCAGATTATATATACGGTCCTTGCCTTCGCATACTCGCTGCTGGTTCTCAGCGTTATCGTAGCGACCGCAAACCACTACTGGCTCGACGCGGTCATGGCCATGATCTCGGTAACCGTGTGCTTCATGATCAATCGCGTGTTCTTGCTCCTCTTGCCGATCGAGTACTGCCTCTGTTGGGTTCTGCGACTGGCCAAGCCGCCTCCCCACGTTGGTGGGAACAAATCGGACGAGCTGAGCGGGATCGAGTCGCCCAGATACCGGTCTGTGCCGGGCTACGATGTCGTGTGATTTACATATTCCTAATTCTCATGTCGCATCTACTGCTTCCAAGCATACACTGCATACGACGTTTTGCATCTGCACCATTTTTCTTTAGTTATATAGTTCATGTGCTTGTTTACCTCGTTGGAAGAAACTTTTTGGCCCCCGCCCACCACCACCTCATGATCTACATTTTAGCGTCAACCCGTGTTCGGGCGAGATGATCCGGAAAGAAAATTTGCCGGTGAACCTGAAATGATGTAAGATGATTGTCTTCCTACCATGTAATTGGTGGTTATTCTTCGATGTGACCAAATGTGGCATACAGGAATAGCAGGTCATAGAATTAGATTGGGATACCTTGCGCTCATAGAGATTCAGGTGGGAAGAGTGTTCCAGAATCGAAATGCCACAGTGACTGTCACGTTGTGGGGACGGGTACTTCTGCTTCTTCTTTGGCGTGATTGTAAGCACGAGGCGAGGCATGAGACTGGTCCCCAAGCTGTCAGTTCTGATCAATAACTACATTTCCCCAGAATACTACCTCGCAACTAATTACCGAGCCGACCCCATAAATTTGTCTTTTTCTCTGCTTTTTATTTGTTTTGGTCCTAGGATTTCAGCATGTGCCTCGATCTCGACCTCGTCCTGCATACGATAGTAACATTCTTTCGGCCGCCGATATCTAACCTTAACGGCGTCCATCACACGATCAGCCTCCAGTCATACTCATCTCGCCTGGAATTGGTTGTACAAGCTGGCATAATGGATAAAGCATGCACCTGATAGATCTATAAACCCACTCTTTGTTCATATTGAAAGTGCCGGTATTGGGTGTAGATGTGGTTGGCTTGTCGGAGCAGACCCAGGATGAAGCAAGAGAGAAACCAAGAAAAGCACATACATTGTGAAACCGATCGATAATAAACTTTAGACAGCATGATCCGCGGGTTGTTTCTTCTCTTTCCAACACCGGCTTCACCTACCCAACATCGGTCAATAAGGTTGTACGCTGTCCTTCTGTACACCCCAGCTTTGATCCATCATCCCGCCTATGGTCGGAGGCACGATGATGGTGATGCAATTAACCCGAAGGCCAAACCACAAACAATGTCATGAGCAAGTGCTGTGTTTTTCATACCAGCGTTCCTTATCACTGTATCGCCATTGGTAGGTTCTTTGTCTACCCCTGGAACCCCTACGGCTTATCGATCCCTGATCCAGGGGTGTTGAGATTTGTCGCAACAACCGAGAATCTGCAACAGCCACCGAGATCCGCGTCGAATCGGCTTCTACCGTTCGTCGATCCTTTTAATTTGAGCTCTCCCGCGGATGTGGGCAGGGCGTTGACGTCGACGATAAGCTTCAAACACCTGTCACATTTGGTAAAAGGACCACTCCCAACGGTCGGCCCTGCACGTTGACATCTCCATTTTAATATCCTGATCGTATCTCGTGTTAATCCTCAATCTTCTTTAGTAAATTCTCCGTTGCCATCGTAGAGTCCAAACCCGAATGCCCCCTCTCAGTCCCACTCACGTGCATTGTGGATCGCACGCGACGCGCCGTGGCGTCCATCGCGCGCGCTAATTGATTCTCGGGGGTTTAATTGCCGAGAGATCTTTGTCTGACAGGGTGATACTGTAGCAATGAGGAAATCACAAAATCTCCCGTGATTGGGTTGTCCCAATAGATTCCGTCTGCTACTTCGGCATAGACCCTGATGACCGACTAGTTTTGAGTGCTAGGGTTCCGTTTGCCAGGACGACGTCGGATTGGCTTGTCTGTACGCCTGGCCCTACAAGGGGAGATTATGCTGAAGGGGGGCTGCTAATGGATCTTGTGAAGAATCAGAAATTACAATCTCCCCAGCGAAGGATTCTTCGTCCTGTCATTATAACACTCCTTCGTTCCTGGGTATGCTTACTCTGTCTTTCCCTTTTTTTTCTTCTCTTATCAATGGCTCTTACCAGTGCTGGCTGCTGGTCACTCCTTTGTTGACGTCTTCCTCAAGTACATTCTGATTGCTTCCTGGAGTTGAAGCGTTACACTCCTTCAATTATTTTGCATATTCTTTATCAATCACTCCAACTGTACGTTCCACCACAATCTATCCACCCAGCATGCTCCGAGAGCTGCTCACACTAGCCCTAGTCGGGCTGATGATGCCTCTCTCTTGGGCATGTCCGACGCCCACCCCCACCTCGACGAGAGTTCCGACCTCCACATCGTCTGGTTTGCCAGGAAAGACAGATAGGCTGGTCTTCTGTCATTTTATGGTGAGATCACTAGGTAGGGATCCTATCAAGGCAATTAACCCTAACAATCGATCTCGTCCAACGTCTAGATCGGCATCACCAGTAACCGCCAAAACGCCAGCGACTATGACGATGATATGAAACGCGCCAAAGACGCAGGCATTGATGCCTTCGCCCTAAATATCGGCACAGATCCCTACACCGACACCCAGCTCGGCTTCGCCTACGAGTCCGCCGCGGAGAATGGAATGCAGGTCTTCCTCTCCTTCGACTTCAACTGGTGGAATATCGGCCAGGGCAGTGCTGTCGGCGCCAAGGTCAAGCAGTATGCGGACCATCCCGCCCAACTCAAGATTGATGGCAAGATTTTTGTATCTTCGTTTGCGGGCGATGGACTGGATGTCAATGCCCTCAGGTCGGCTGTTGGACAGGACATCTTCTTCGCGCCCAACTTCCACCCAGGACAGGGGAGCTTTGGCGCGATTGACGGCGCGCTGAATTGGATGGCGTGGCCGAACAATGGGAATAATAAGGCGCCGACTGCGGAGCAACATGTTCGTGTTGTTGAGGGCGATAAGGCATATATCAAGGCGTTGAATGGCAAACCCTATATCGCGCGTGAGTCAATCTATGCGATGTATAATCCGATTATAGCTTACAAGGATCACAGCTGTCTCGCCGTGGTTCTCAACCCATTTTGGAAATGAGGTCTCGTATAGCAAGAATTGGGTCTTCCCTTCTGACTTGCTGTGGTATGAGCGCTGGCGGGAGATTCTGGCTCTTGGTCCTCGCTTTGTGGAGATTATCACTTGGAATGACTATGGCGAGTCGCACTATGTTGGACCGCTGTCGTCGCCGCATACTGACGATGGGGCATCGAAGTGGGTGATGGACATGTAAGTGCTTGTCCAGGAGAATATATTTTCCTTGCTATCTTGACTGACATCTTTGAATCTCTAGGCCGCACAATGGCTGGCTGGACATGGCCAAACCCTTCATCGCCACCTATAAGGCCGGCGAGAAGATCGCTCTGCCATACATCGAAGAAGAGAAACTGGTATATTGGTACCGACCGACCAAGAAAAACGTAAGCTGCGACGCCACCGATACCACGATGCAAGGGGCCAACAATGCCAGCGGCAACTTCTTCGCCGGCCCACCAAACGGGTACGAATCTATGGCAGACGAAGTCTTCCTCGTGGCCCTGCTCAAATCGCCTGCTCGCGTGACCGTGAAATCCGGCGACCAAACCGCAACCTTCGATGCACCGGCCGGCATCAGTGCGCACCGGGTCCCGATGGGCGTGGGCAAGCAGCAGTTCGCCGTCTCCCGGGACGGGAAGACTTTCCTGTCTGGGACGAGCTTGAAGGATATCGTGGACAGTTGCATCTGCGGTATCTACAACTTCAATGCGTATGTGGGCACGCTCCCGGCGCCAACCACGATTGACCGGCTCCAGCCGACTGGGCGGGCTTTGTTGTCACAGGGTTTGAAGGTCGCCTGCCCGACGAATACGCTGGGCGTGAGCGGGACGAGTAGCCCGACGCCTGGTGCTTGAAAGTGAGAGGAGGATTATAGGGATGGGTGTTGATAAAAGGAGCTTTGTACGTGGTCAATTTGCTTACATTATTCGCGGGAACAGGAGGTGAGATTGGTTAGGACTTTAGGAGTCAGAGGGGCAGGGGGGAGGTATGAGTTGAAAATCGCCCAAACTATGCGGTCTGTACTGTACACTACAAGCGCCGGTCGTTACAATTGTGATGGTAGTGGCTGGGGTCCAATTATTCTGTACCCTAGAGCCGTGGACCAGAGTGGAGTTGTGGACTATCTATATCTATATTCTATTGAGTACAATCTCCCTCTCCATCCACTATCTGGTATCGAGCAAGGGTAGTTTTAATTGCTCCGAACCTAGGAGAGCCAGGCCGCTAAATCCACATCCCACGTTATCAGCATCAAGAAATCAAAGTCTCCAATTCGACCAGCGCCAATCCTTTATCGCGCGTGATCGCTCACCGACTCTCTCTGCACTCCCGAAGTCGGACAGAACTGCGCGCTTTTTCTGTTTTCTTACGCTTAACCTGCGTTCGTTCTGAACTACTGCCCCCCCTTTTTTTCTGTTATTCTCCATGCAGTTTGTATCTTTATAGTTCCCCGGTTTATAAACTACCCGGCCGGCTTGCATGGAGCTCCCTCCAGGATCCGGGCCAAGGCCCATGGCTTGATAGGTCACTAGAACGAATTCAATCCGGAATCGAGGATCAGGACTAGGTCCGGGGAGTATAAGACGAGAGTGAAGTCCTGCGGTGACGGTCCTGCGGTGACGGTCCTGCGGTTTTTCTCTATACCAAGCGATCTACTTCTTCTTGTATTCTTGTTGCTCTTCAGTTACGGGCCCAAGACTATCCCCCATTGCCTCACGAATGGCCCGCGTCAAAAAGGGCGTCTTCTCGTGGGAGGATGTACTGGCCCAACGATACCAAAGTGAGTTCCCCCCCGCCCCCCCCCCCCCCCCCCCCA
>JAXQJV010001025.1:0-10911 GCA_037042255.1 Penicillium sp. PG106-07D
CCAGTCAAGCCGAGAGTGGAGGACATATTCCGCTGAGAGCCCACGTTGATCGCCTGATCGAGCTTCTTGGCCGTCAAGGGCATTTGCATCCTACCCGCGTCCACGCCATTCGCCGAGCTCAGCGATGTAATGAACTTCTCCACGAGGGCGCTGATCGCATCACGATTCTTGGTGGAGAAATCTCCAGAAGCGGAGATCAGTAGCTCGGTCACGGTCTCTGCGGCTTCCGATAAGGGCGACTGGGCGTTCGAGTCTTCGACGTAAAGGTTCGAGGCATGGGTCAGGTAGCCCTATCCATCATTATTAGCGTTGCTGCCACAGTTTGCTTCAGGTGGGACATCTTGAACATACCACAGAGTACTCTGAGATGACATGGTCCAGGCCAGGGATCTTCGCCTGGAGTTCTGCCTCCATCGTGCGCTTATGTAGATTGACCAAGATTCAGGCAAACTATCTGTATAACTCCTCCGGGTGAGCTGAGGTGTTGAATGCTTTGAATGACGTCCTCGTGGTCCGCGGTAACTTGGCCGTAGACCACAGAGGGGTGTTTTTCGAGTGTGTTATCGATAAGGTCACATGACCACATTCAGAGCTATCATGGTCTTTCCGGCCGACCTTGCCACTGTACCTTACACATCTTGTACATTAATGTGTTCCTTCTTCAATACCTACCATATCTAGTCCTACTGCCTTCGTTGGTGGGTGCATGCCTCCCAGAATAAAATAATGGCTACACTGGATATCCTTTATCCGGATAGATGCCGCTGAACATTAAAGTACATGGTATAGTCTGAATAGGTAGTCAGCACTATGAGTTTAAAGGTCGGTAGGTATGTCAGCAGCAGGTAGATTTTCAATTGTAATATGTACAGCTTTGCTTTGGCTAGACCTACAGGAAACAAGCACTAGACCAACTGACTGTAACACAGGTCAGATTAAGGATGCTTACCACTCCATAGCATAAAGTACCACTAACATTGCTTCCGTACTGATTCAACATTATGTACAACTATCCACTCCTTCACTCTAGACTCTAAATCTTCATAGTAATGAACCGACGAGACATAATGGTCACTATAACATCGACTGTGAAATCATGATCTGGAAACTTGGCCGAAGTCTTTAAGACATTCAAGTCACAGCTGGGAAATACGAGATGTTTAGTTGAACCTTGCACTGATTCTGAATCCTAGATCCACTAAAATGATCATTTTCGTCTACGAGCTGGTAGGTTTTGGAGCCGGTAGTACTGCGTTCATGGGTCACAACACTTTGAATAGCGGCACCGGATGTTGTTTCTGCTATTATTCTGCCTAGGGTCTTAGTCGCTAGGATCAACCAACCCAGGATGAAACCAAAACATTAATGTCAGGTCTACAAGCGAGCCATCAAAGAGCTTGACGGTGTGACGATGACTGATTCGCTGGCATGTAGTACAACCTTATCTTCCGTGCCTGAGTCCTGGCCTACAAGGACCTTGATCAGTCTGTACGCCGGTCTAGGGTGGCGATGGAAGATATCTCATTTATGGATGGGATAAACAGCAATAAGGTTGTATCTCTCAAGTTTAAGAAGTGTACCTAGTCAATATGTCAGATCTTATGTATTCCAGCCGACACTCTCTTCGGCTGTAGAGTCAAGGAAACTCAAATACAATGATGGGGAGATTTTAAAGCCTATGGACAGTGCAGGAGATACTTTGCTGCGGTCTGCATTTGATCTGCAGGCGAGACCGATACAACAGATATCGACAACTACGATAGGTTTTACAGAAGAGAAGAAAGCGAGATGCCGGAGCCCGAGCATGATTGGTATACATTTGATCTTCGTCGACAGTCTTTGTAGACGTGGAGACAAGGATGGAGGACCATCGAATCGAATCTGTTGACAACAATAAGGTCTGTAGGCCACGAGCTTTGCCTCCCGAGGGGGAGTCCCTACCAATGAACCGGCAGAACGGGTAGTTTTATAGACCTTCCCAAAATGACTGGCCATGCCGATCGCAAGCGTTCATGGCCTGGGTTCTCGGCCCGCAGTGATCGGCCTTGGGTTCTCTCTAGGGAGAAAGCACCAAATAGATCCGTAGGTCCGTAATGCACCACGCGGCTCGCCATTTTTCGGATGCAATTTTGCGTTCCAAATAATGTTTGTCGGCTGATACAGCGCAATGCTGGTTACCAACGCAAGCTAAACCTTCATCGGACTAGGTAGGCGGGACAGAATCGGTAGAAAAAACCGATTGTCGTTTTGTCGACCCACGGAGATTCCCGTTTCATTTGCAGAGTGGAGAGACATGACGATATCATAGATCGGGGGTTTGTCGAATTTTGTTGCTCTTGGGGAGCTTCCAATTCCAGGCTCCGAATTGTTGTCCTGGCGTTTCTGAAACAGCCCCGCTCCATATGATTTGGGGATAGGGGAACCACAACAACCACATGAAAGCAGCCCGAGAAGAGAGGAAAAACGGCTGCCAGTCGGCACGGCGGAACAGGGCTGGAAACTCAATTAGCGACAACTGGTTACTGAATCGGTTAGTTAGTGAGCAGTTGTCCGAGACGAGAATGGATCGAGTGGACGCGAAGGCTTTCTCGAAGGTTGATAAAGAAAAACTCTCGACTCTGGCTATGCTCAGTCGAAATGATCGAGCTGTCGACCGTGGCCTCGTCCTCGTTCGCTTCTCATGCGGTGCGTCTAGAAGTCCAGACTGCGAATGAGCATCAGGGTTGGGGATTGGATGACAAAATGTTTCAGGACAACAGATGGCCTGCAGCAATGCAACCGCCGACCAGCGCAACCAGAAAGCGACGGTCGAAAGTCGCGAGATTCAGCTGTCGTCCACTCAGCCCGTCATCCAGTCAGCGTCACGGTGTATGGCAGACAGGACAGGGCAGGGCTTCAGGCAGGGAAGGACGACGGCTCCACCAGGTCAGCAGCAGCTCACCAGGGCCTCGGGTACAGGTTGGTCCAACCGGTGGACACCAATGGACACAGATCGGCCGCACTGGGGCCCCTGCGATCGACTAAGACGATCCTGGGAAGAGACTAGGGGGCCGAAAGGCGAGATCCCATCATCCCAGCCAGCCGAGACGAGAAGTGTGGGGAATTCTGGATCGCATGGCTTCACCAATCTCCTTGGCCTCAGCCACTTGGCGCCCACTCGCGGATTTGTCCGTAATGGAGGAGCATTTCCCAGGTTGGAACGTCCGAAAGTGTGAAAGTTTAAACTGCCTGTGAACATGATCTGGGTACGAGAAATCTGGATATCGTGATGTCCAAACGTTGTGGCAGATCTGACACCATCTGAGACCAGCAGATGAGCAGAGGAGAACAGACAACAGACAACAGGTACCACTGCCAACATGAGTGGTAGTGGCTCAAGCAAGGCCAAGGCCGGATTCGACAGGAGAACACGAGCAGCTCGGTCGCTAAAGCTGCAATGTGAGCCGCAAGGGATGCTCGGTCGGTCGCCTGGCAGCAGTCCTTCTCGTCATTTGTGTCGATTTGCAATAATCTACAGGGATCGTGCGTCTGTTAGTTTGGTTGCAGTTGCAGTTGCAGGAGAAAAGTCGGGGGATTTCATCCAGAAAGATGGAAGTTGAAGAAGCAGAGAAAGCATGACTGCAGTAGAGTCTCGTAGTTAGACATTGTTATGATGGTCATCATGGTCATTTTTTCACCACCACCCTTTGGTGACCTGAAATTTTCCCAGTCTTGGTGACAATTCCTCCTTGTCATCAATTTAATGACCAGGAGCACTGAGTACTTTTTCCCCTAGTATTATTGATTGCCTCCTCGCGTGTGCCCCGATTTGCCCAGAACCAGCTGAGTTTAGTGTTAATCCCCGACTCGCCTTGTTATTGTTGACTCCAAACTCCACTTCCCCCCCCTCCCCAAGTCGTCATCGACTTCTTCCTTTCTCTCTTCAACGGCCCTGGAGGAATTCCGAGTACAACAGGAAAAAGAGGGTTTCGCTCGTTGGCCCTCATTCCTCGTTGAATTCTAATTCTTTCGGGCCTGAACCTCTCGGGGCTGTCATAAAAAAAATTAGGAGATCTCCCCCGGATTCCATCTTTGTTTATCTCACGCCCCTCAAAGATCGGTTTTATTTCCTCCCCCCAAAAACCCTCAGCCTCAGCCGCAACCCACGCATATCCATCTTCGCACCAAATGGGATGTACTTCGCAACAACCCTCGACCCTACGGAGCTGAGTTGGAGGGTGCTTGACACGCTTCACAGCATCCTCTAAGGATGGATCACATATCGACAGTAAGCATCCTCCCTACCTGTTCGGATCGGACCTAGGAGTCCTGCTGAGCAGCCGACTAACGCGCTTTCGGGTCAGCTCTGTGCCCTCAGCACAATAGGAATCGCCCCTTCTGGTCTTGCTCTCGGTCGCATCGAACGTTCCAAGCCTGGGATCTTCCGGCGGAAGACCTTCTCCTATAACCAAGCTCCTCTTACTCCTTCAGAACCACCGACCCCGGTCGATGTGCGACCCAAAACTTCACGATCGGCTCGGCCAACCACAGCAAGGGTAGACTGGACAAACTACTCCGAGAAAGCGACGGACGGTCAGGATGCGCCAGATCGAGACCCGTTGCAGGGCCTTGACCTGCGCAGGGCATCGTTGTCCTTTGGTGCGGCCAGGCGTCGCCGTCGTGGACAAACGCTCAGCAACCCGCCCTTGCGAATCCCCGAGGATGAACCTGCTGAATCGACAAACTCTCAGGAGTCCCATTCGCGCCGTCCGTCAACAAGCTGGCTGCGCCGGCTGTCAATGGCATCTTTCCAAACAGAGAGTCCGTCGGCCACCAGCCCTGTCACACCCTCCTTCAGCGGGTCGGCGAGCCCAATCCTTCCTCGTCCGTCCAGCTCGCGCCGAGCACCTAACAAACTAGTAAAGCGCTCGTCTTCACAACATTCTAATGCTAATCCACTCTTTGTCAATACTCCTACGACCCCGTTATCAGCCCTTCGCAGGCCGGCGACCAGCCATCAACGATCAGAATCAATGCGCTTGCAGTCACCTCTCACAATGGAGTTCGGAGCCCGGTTCTCGGATAATTACTCCATGGAATCCCCCACGGTCAAAGAATTCGACATGGAACTGCAGACTGACTGGAGGCCATATTTGCTTCCAAAGTCGGAGGGCCTTTCTGAAAAATTGACCCGAAGGCTATCCACAACTGCAAGCCCTAAACCTCCGGGAGTGCGACGGATTGTATGCGAGGAGGATACGCTTCCCGCTTTAGTGATGGCAACTGCGATCGCCCCAAGAATGTCTCTCCCACGAGATGATCAATCCGTGCCTGCCACTCCAGTGACGTTTCGTAATCCATTCCAGGCAGAACCGACAGCTACTGCTCCTACGACAAATACTGCCCTTCCGCCTTGCTTAGCACCTCTGTCACTGGCGCCAGAATCGCCAGTGCTAGCATCACCCCCGCCGCCTGAGAAACCGGTCCACAAGCACTCCTTCTCGTTGAGGGATGTCGAGCCGAAGAAGATCATCGTAAACACGGTGACTGCTTCGGGTACGCCGATTCCCGGACGCGCTCGTGCTGGTTCTTTGAAACGGGTCAAGGGCAGGACATTCTCTATTCCCCCTTCAGACCTTGCGAAGCTGCATGGTGTAATTCCAAGTCCACTGCAACCCCCTCAACGGCGCAATATCACAGACCCCTCTGTTTTCCGCCGCCCATACGCTCTTTCGCCACCTGCACTGGCAATCTCCACGTTCGCCGAGGATCATCGCATGGCTCCTCGTTCAGTCTCGCAGGATTACAACCTTGGCATGCGAGCCCAGCGTGCACTCACCTCGGACGCCGTTGCGCTCTCCGCGTGGCAGCAATCTGCTCGTCCAGATAGTTATACCTTCTCTTCTCTACGTCGACGACCCAAAAGACATTCAATTGCGGCTTCGGATCCTGCTTCCACCGTAATAGGTTCCGATGACACTCGTGTCTTCACATCCGGCGATGAATATGAAACAGATATGATGACTGACTATTGGGATTCGATTCGCACACGAGAGACTAGCCGTGGTGAGTTGAAAGGACTGCACATTGAGACGATGTTTGACAAATCGGGTTCACGTCTGTCGAACGAGGAAGTCACGACTCTTGAGGACTTCCTTTCGCGTGGTTCCTTCGCCTCGCGTCTGGAACAGGAAGCACCCCTCTTCCCAGACTCGCTCGTTCCGTCGGTAGCTCAGGTTCGACTCAACGACGCCTCTTGGATTTCAGAGGGCGATGAGGAAAATACAAGTATGATTGGAGGACTTCCTGGTGAGCCAGATGGACCTCCAGTTAAGTCGCCGTTCTTTGGAGCTTTATCGAAGTCGTCCGTGCAGCACGCTGCTTCCTCGTCTGCGATGTCTCCGCCGGTCTCGCCTGTCGCCGAGTCATTTACGAGCCAGAAAATGAACATTTTCGACTGGTCAGAGCAGGCTCGCCTTGATCGTGATGCGCCAGACACCGAGGCCCGCCCGCGGACGATGCATGGAAAGCAAAGTGGCATTGACCGAGGAAGCCGTGCGGCTTGTCGAAAAGTCCCCTCTACTATACACCTTCGGAGTCAAAGTGTGCCAGTGGCGAGGGAGCTTCCTACGAATGAAACACGTCAGCCATCTGGTAAATTCGGCACCTGGGGTCTGGGTTCCAAGGGTGTGAGCGAGGACTGGGACAGCGACTTTGATTTTGACGATAGCGAAGAACTCGCGGCGAGCAACGACACAAAAAGCTCCGAACCCGAAGCTGCTCCTCAAAGCATGATGGTTCCCAAAGCCATTCTCGAACGGCAGGCAAGCCTCCGAGGTCAATTCGGCCAGGTGCAGGAGCTCACGCTGCTCGTGGAAGAGCTCAAGCGACTGCGGCACCAAGCGAGTGTCTTGGATCTTGTGTCTGGCCCATCGAGTGAACTGTGGAAAGAGGCAGAAGGGATCGTCAACCTCGCCACTATTGACGACGAGGATGAAGGTCGTTCTCCTCCCGGATCGCCATCCTCACTGACATTCAGCTTCGACGACACGGATGATGAAACCAGTGCATCTAAGCGCAACAGTGACAACTCCTGGCAAGGAGGCTCGAAGAAAAGCACCGAGTTCCAGCCTGCTTCGCCCAAGCAGCCAAAGGAACATCAACTCAGTGGCGCCTGGCAGAGCAATGCGCAACATGATAGCCTGCTTCCTAAATCCAACCTCAGACAGATTTCGAAGAACTCTCCAAAATCGAAATCGGTTCTCGATATTCTTCAACCCAGCCGCACCGAGGACTCCTCTCTGGCCCCATCTCCACGCCCTCAAAAACTTCCCTTTGATACCCAATCTCTTCGCGATCTCGTTGTCCGGGCTGGGGTGGTCACACGTGCTTTGAAGGAGGTTATTCGCAAGGCAGAAGGTGTTGATTCGAGCCCGCAAGATGTGTTTCCCTCCGACCCTCCTTTCCGACGAATATTCGATCAACCCTCTCATGACGACCTCGCAGACTTTGAGGCTGCGTTGGCGGAGATGCATTAACCGCTCGTCTAGAGCGGTCAATACATCCTGCTCCGTTTTGGCCGAGTCCATGTCTTGCTCCCTCTCTTTTTCCTCTGTTTGATTACGATATACCTCCAAGGGTGACGTGAGACTTTCGTGCACACAATAAAATCATAACACTCCCTCTACAATCTTTCCACCTCTCATTCCCTCCAGACTTTCTTTTCGTTCCCCTCCTCTAGCTCTCCTTAGAGCGAATGACTCCATACCCATTTCATTCAGGCGTCAAAAAAGCCATTGCATCTCTCTGTACATTTTTCACTTCGTGTACAATGCTCACCTCATACACCTTTCTTGTGTTCATCTTTTTTCTGTTTTACTCCGTACGAGCCTATCCTGGGAGGTCCACGTCTTATCTTTTTTCCCTTTCTGTCTTCAGTCCTCCTTCCAGCGCCGGTCTTACTTTCCTTTTTTTTTATCTCTGTTGCATATATTTGCGCAGCTCATATGGTCATAATCGCGCTGTAATAATCGTGGAAGGGGGGCTCCGAGCTGTGATGATGTTTGCAAAGACCCGCCAGACGAAGAGCAATGAGTTTCAATGCCATGCATATTATTAGTTGCTGGGCCGATGCCTGGTGACGGAGCACTTCTCAAGGATTGTTTTTGAGTTTTTTTTTTTCTCGATTGGTGTTAAGACTAGAAGACGCTTGTCGCAAGTCAGTGTTATCCTGGAGATGATAGCCCTAATAATGGTCATGATTGTTGCTGCAATACCAGTCAAGACCGCTAAGTTTCATGTTATCTCTTCACTCTAGGTGCTGAAATCGGGTCGAGGTATTAACGCCCAGCATCTAGGTACGCCGCTCTTCCAAATGACATGATTTGCTCGTCTAAAATGCTCAAATTTCAGTTCGCTGGGATACTACGCAACGGGCTATGAGATGCTTGAAATCACTGTCGTTGACCCGAAAATCAGGCCGCTGCAATAGTTGCTAAAGATCGCTAAATAAATGGGGTATCTTTATCTAAACAAAGTCGTCATCGTCAATGTAAGCTTCATATCCATCTTCATCTTCATCCTTGGAACTCTCAATCATCCAGCTCGTCTTTGTCCAAGGCCGTGTGGACAGTTGCAAACTTGCTCTTTGCGCGGATAGCAGGGCCGTAGACGTAAATTATGATGGGGAGGGGGACCATCAATACAGCCACGCAACCGAGTAGTGTGCTCGCCCAGTTTACTCCTAGTGATTTGAACTGGACATAGACGTTAGTCACATTTTCATTTTGGGGTTGAGATGTGGTACGTACCATAGCAGGGGCGAAAAGGGGGAAGCCAGCGCCGGCGGAGGAACGCAGGATACTGTTTGCTGCGAGGGCTGATGCAGCGCTGGAGAAGAAGATAAAATGTTAGCAGGTGACCTCTATTTGTTCATGGTAAAGAGGGGTGACACTTACAACGACGTATAGGCATCAATGATGTAATTAAATGCCCCAAGGAAAATGCAAAAGAGCCCGAAGCCGATCATTAAGCCCGACGCCATCGGCACAGCCCAGTGAATTTCGGCCCTAAAGCCAGACCATCCAAACCAGAACAGACCACCTGCAAAAGCGACGCTGCCAATAATCGCAGGAGGCATACGCCATTCCGGGACGGGAACGCCATTATTAGCATCCAGCTTGCGGTTATACGACGGCTGCGTGAGGATGATAAACACGCCTCCGCAGATCTCGCCAACTACCAGGCCCCAGTACGGAAGTCCAGCGACGCCCGGGCCGAAGCCGTGGATACCCTGAAAGACGATCGGGTATGCTGTTAGGAACAGATACAGAAGACCATAAAGGAAGGCCATGTAGATGCTCAGGAAGAGGACAATGGGCTCTAGGAAGAGAAGCTTGATCGGTCGAAGGAGATTCTTCTGAATCAACTCGCGGTAGTCCACCTCGATTTCTTCCTGTTTCGCGTGAATGCCCCAATTTGACGTGCGGCGGCGCAGTTCAGCGGCTTTGTGCACGAGGATGATGGGTGGGTATGTCTCCTGTAGCAGAAATAGATCGATGACCAGGGCTGACGCACCCATGATACCGGTGAGGTACTCGGTCCAGCGCCAGCCGAGACTTTGTACAATGAAGCCGCCCACCGTTGAGGCGATGAGGGGCCCTGTGAAGACGGTCATGGCGAAGACGACGATTGCCAGACCGCGCACGCGATTGTCGTACATATCTGCCAGCACGGCCGCGACAACGGCGAGCGGGCATGCGCCGAAGAACCCGCCGAAGAAGCGGCACAGCATGATGGTTTGTACATTCTCTGCTGTTGCGACGGCGAATTGGAAGATGGTGAAGCCGAACATTGATAGCAGGAGCGGGGGACGACGACCTTTGAGTTCGGAGAATGGAGCCCAGACGATAGGGCCCATTGCGAAGCCGAGGACGTAGAGCGATAGGCCTAGGGTACTGGCTTCGCTTGAGATGGCAAACTCGTGTGCGACGGTGTTGATGGCGGCGGAGTAGATACTGCTTGTGAAGGTTGAGTTTAGGGTCGTCCATGACAGGATGATGGCCGTCAATATCTTCTTGCTTGTTGGCCAGTTTTGAGGGTGTAAAGGGTCATCTCGGCCGGAGAACTCGACTACGTACTCCTCCTTGTCGGGTAAGGGGGGTGGATAGGGCTTGCCAGCTCCAAAATCGGGGAGGGGACCTGCTTCTTCGAGTTTTTTCTTGTTGCTCGCGCCGACGGTGGCATTGTGTTGGCTTCGTTGTGTTGCGATGCGTTCCAATGCGGTAGGATGTAGTTCCACGCCGTGGAGACGGTGGGAATGTGAGGTCGGGACTTGCGAGAGGTACTCGAATTCGTCTCGTGATGACGCATAGGATGAAGCTGCTGTAGTGGACAGTGAATCTGATCGATAGTCCGGCACGTCGTCGACACTTTGGGACGGGGAGCAGGACATGGTATTAGGGCTAGCCTGCGCCGAGCCTTTCTCTATATCCCAGTTCGAGTCCATGATGGCAAGTAGCCAACGTCCAGGCTCTCGAGATATAGACCTAGCTGTGATGGAAAGAGTGGTCGAATATCCTTTCTAGGGAAGAGTGGGAACCCTCCATCGTTTATATCCCATTTCCAGGTTTTTCACGGACACATCTGTGTCTCGCCTTGGCCTGGCCCTAGACCCATAACCTGCTCGGGTGGTCAGGTAGCTTTCCAAGCGGCAAAAACAGTATGAAGTCTCCATCGATATTCTCTGCGATGGATACAGTGCTGCGGATTGCATCGGTTCAATTGCGCGGGCCCTCCTTTCCCATTTTGCGTGGCCCAATGCCAGTTCAAGACTTGGATGGATCCGCTGCCATTGGCACCGTTCTATCCGTGGGCCAGACGCCACCACGAGAGCTTCGACTGCCTACTTCCGAGTCCCTTGTTTCTTGCTTG
>JAXQJV010001026.1:0-10909 GCA_037042255.1 Penicillium sp. PG106-07D
CCCGTCCCGCACTATCAAACCCAACCCCCTCCCCCGTCAACCTTACCCACTTCTCCTCCTGAAACGAACCCCCGACAATATGCTTGCTGACCCGCCACTCCCCCTTGTACCCGCCCAGCGAGCCGTTCGCCGCCAGCACGCGGTGGCAGGGGACCTCGGGCGCGAACGGATTCGTGCGCATTGCGTTGCCGACGGCCCGCGCGCTGGAGTTGAGGTATGTCGCGAGCGCGGAGTAGGTGGTCCAGCGGCCGGGGGGGACGGAGAGGAGCACGCGGTAGACGCGGCGGCGGTAGGGGGTTAGGGTTGGGTGGAGGGAGATGCGGTGGAGAGATTTACGGAGGGTGGGGGAGGGTGTTGGTGGATGTGTTGATCCTGATGCTGGGGCTGGTATTTTGGGGATGAGCTTGGGTTTGGATATGGGAGTGGTCTTGGTAGAGGTTGACGTGGTGTCTTGGGGGTGGCAGGGTGAGGATGTCATTTTGGACTGCTGCTCGGTATATAAAGGGTCTGGATGTCCCTGTAGAATTGGGCGCTATTGATTTGTAGCTTGTATGGGACTCTCGCGATGTCGTCTGTGGAGAGGTTAGCTTTGCGTTTCATCGCCTACACGAACACTCATGGTTTGACGCGTCATGGCGCGTCGGAACGCGATAGAACTCACTCAACACGATGTGACGGCTAATTTCGTCCAGAATCTATGGGGTTTTCGGAAGTTAAGGAAAAGTGAAGGCAAAAACAAGTTCGAGTTTAGTTTTTGTAGGTCGAGGCCAGGGCGATGAGGAGTAAGTTGTTGTCAATGTGACCAATCAGAGTTTCCGATTGGTGCCTCGAGATATGAAGGTTTTGATGAGGCTCCGAGAGTATGACTCTTCATTTGTAATCCAAATTTGGGTTAGATAGTTATACGAGATCAGATGATCCTACAAGACGTGTCATTGAAAGATTGAAGGATGACGACGTTTTCATTTAACACATAACTCGTAATATCCTCCAGTCTCTCTGATCACGCTGGAATCAACTTTCCATACAGCTTTAACTAGCGGCTACTATGACTCCATGTTCCTTCCCTAAGGACGATCCACATGCTCAGCAGCAGTGGCATTCTCAATCTTAGCTGCTGCCACCGCATGCGCTGGAATCACCTTACCGGTCTCAGGGTCCACAACACTATTCTTGCGACTACTAATGTCCAACATGCCGGGATTTTCAGCCTTGAGGCGAGCAAAGGTCTCCTCCGCATCCCAGGTCCAGGGAGTCTGGGCCGCGAAGAGCAGATCCATGTCTTCCAGGGTGCGCTGGTTACTCTCGGGATACAAAGCCCACACCATAGGGATGGTGATCACGTTGCTGGCTGCGAACACGTAGAGGGTCTTTTCCCCGATGGAGTCGAACATGACCGGGCAGAGGAGGGTCTTTAGACGGTTGTATTAGTATCGTTGCTAGATTTTATCCGGACAGAAATACTCACCAACCACCCATTTCCAATACTCCAGCCAACAACACCCCACGCGTTGCCGCGAGCGCGTACTGCCAGCGGGAAGATCTCGGCAGGATACAGCCATGGCACGGTCAGCCAGGTCGCGCCAAAAGTCGAGGTAAAGATGAAAATCATCGAGGCAGCCGCAGCACCGTATGAGGAAGCCGATCCCATGTTGCCATCGGCCTTGGCGTTAATAGCAAGGCGAGAGAAGCCGCCGGCAAGGAACATGGCGATGCCCTGCACCACGGAGCCCCAATACAGAGTCCAGCGCCGGCCAATGCGATCCAACGTAAAAACGCAAATAAGCGTAGCGAACTAGAGGTTCAAGTTAGTGCGACCAAATGATGAGAGCAAGACGTGCTGACGTACCATGTAGAAGATATTATTCAACCCACTGATCCACTGACTCTTCATCGAGTCAAATCCAGCAATGCTGAAGATAGTCGGCGCGTAAACAGTCACGCCAGCGATACCAACCCATTCCTGCATAATTTGCAGCCAGATAACTAACTGTACTCTCCGACCAATATGTAAATCTCCCGACTTCCAGCCAAAAAGCATCGACAAATAAGAGTTGCCGTGGACAACGGTCTTCTCCATCTCGGCGATGCTCTGAATATCTTGGAATTCAGCCTCAGCTCGCACGCGATCTTCCGGACTGCTGCCACGCAGACGCTGCAGGACGTACCGAGCCTCCTGC
This sequence comes from Penicillium sp. PG106-07D, assembly GCA_037042255.1. Taxonomy (NCBI): domain Eukaryota; kingdom Fungi; phylum Ascomycota; class Eurotiomycetes; order Eurotiales; family Aspergillaceae; genus Penicillium; species Penicillium sp. PG106-07D. The sequence continues at coordinate 2,181 of JAXQJV010001026.1, forward strand.
TCGCGGCCGACTTTGACCAGCCAACGGGGAGATTCGGGAAAGAACCAAACCGCGACAAAGAGGATCAGCAGAAAGATGATCTGGAAGGCGATGGGGAAGCGCCAGCGGAAGGCCGATTTGCCGCCGTCGATGAAGGAGAGGCCACTAGCAGGAGCACGAGGTTAAGACTCTTTCTTTCGTTGGTGACTCCCGACGAAGAGGTTTGGAGACCTACAATTCAAGCCAATAGGCCAGGACGACACCAAAGATATTCAAAGTAAACTCAATTGCAATAAACTGTCCGCGTGAAGTATGCTCGGCGGTTTCAGTAGCCCACACAGGCACGATTGCATTGAGTATACCAGTACCGATGCCGTTGATAAAGCGAGCTGTAATCATCAGCTTCTAAGTTCTCAATTGTTTCTCTTCCTCCCACTGCGTATGCCTTCCACTTACCGCATATCATCCAATTATGATTCTGCGCCGAGCACTGCAGACTCGCACCCACCACAGCCCAAAGAGCTCCCGCAGCAATGGACTTGATTCTCCCCATTCGATCACCCAGCCAGCCACCAAAAAACGCGCCGAATAACGTCCCTAGATAATACACCGAGACAATACCACCCTGAAGCAGTGAATTGGTCACCACAGGTGTCAGCTCCCCGTTCACCTCTTTCGTATACCCGAATCCCATAAGGTCAATGTAATTCTTGGCATTGTTGACGCCGGACATCATGCCTTGGTCGTATCCGAAGAAGAGGATGGATAGTGCGGCCACGCAGTTTATGGCGATGAGAAGCTGGCGCTTCTCCAGCTTGTGGACGATATTCCACGAGGGGATTTTGTCGCTCATGGTGACGGTGGAGTGTAGTCGTTAAAATGCGCAAAGAACATGCGAGGCTGAGAATCGGTTACGAGCAAAAGCAAATGTAACAGAACTGGAATGCTGGTGCTGGGCAGAGTCCAGGTCTATAGGTGCAAGTCCCGCTATACAGAAGAGTCTAGCCCCGTGGGGTAACAAAAAAGAACAAGGCACAAGACAGGACGTCGCGCAACATCCTCGCGGGCCTTTCGCACCATTTAAACGAGCGTCCTCTGCTCATCACGGCGCGAGTCCGACTTACGCAAGGAAATTCCCCACCAGGATCAGCCACGAGTTACCCCAGGAAGAGCAAGGAGTTGCAGACTCGCAGTTGGTCCGATGCGGGACATCGCGACTTGGGGTGTTCAATAGGCTCGGTCTTTCTCCAACTTCCCCACTCGCGCAGGGAACAGGCCCAGCATTATAAAGTCGGCTCAGGAGGATCCGAGCCTTTTAACCGGTGGTATGTATCGAAACCGCTGATGCGAAGCTGGACCCTAACTCGCCCTGCAAAGGTTCAGTCGGCTAACCTGCAACTAGCCGTTCATAGAGGGTGAATTTCTTCATCGTGGGCGCTGTGGCTCTAACTTGGAATGGCTACGGAGGAGAGAAGTACGGCTCCGCGATTCCCCTATTCCGTCTGGGCGCGACCGGCTGTTAGTTCACGCGCTTTCCACTTCTCAGAAGAATCTCAATCGTCTCAGGACTCGTCAGGAGAGCCATTACCCAGACAGACAAATCTGCCTGTGGAAATGCCGTCATTGACCCCCGTCGGCTAGCCTCATCCGGGCGTTTCGACCCCAACCGGGAGGGAAGGGCGTGCGGGATGAACTCGGTCCTCCAAGCCTGCCGCCGAAGAAGCCAATGAAGTATCAGAGGAACAAGCCAATTGGACTCCATCCCCTCCACTCAAGAAAACCCGGAGAACAAGGTATTTCCGTGGAGAACCCCCAGACTTTCTGTTTGTCACATTTTTCCCTTCGGCAAGCCGGCAGCCGCCCAGCTCGGGCTTGACAGAAATGCAAAACGTAGCGAATCCCTTTGACGAGTGAGCCATGCGTTGGTGCGTTTTTGTTTTTGTCCCTGGCCTCCTTGTCGAGGTCGATCGGTCCTAACGCGGACACTTGGACAGTTGCATCGTGTGCACCAACGAGTAATTGTTTGTAAAGTTAAAATGGCACTTCAAGGCATCTCCAAATCGGAGGTTCACCGAACCACAATAACTGGTCCAAAATCGGAACTATTTGGTCTCCGCCAACTTGAATTTAACCGAAGCCTAGTTACATGCGGAGAACTACTTCTTCCAGCAGAGAGATCATGTGCAATCGGCCCGACTGCTTTGCTTTGTTTGCCTGACTTCGAAAACCCCTTCGCCAATTCTTGTACGAAGGGCTTGCGCAGCGCTTCTAATAATCGAATTTAAAGCTCTATCGATGTCAACCTCGCGTTCGGTCAATCAATGGATCCAATAGACCCGACCAACTCACATTCGTGCTGTTTTTGGAGAGCCTGCACGAAGAGAGGCATGGTCTCGAATGTTGCTTCGAGTGTTCTAAAGTGTTTCTGGACTGACTATTCCCGATTTAATACAACCGGAGAAGAAAATTCAGAAGCACAGATCCTCTAGAAATCGTGAAATAGGTGGCTGGTCTCGATGCACAAGGTCATGTGACTTACACTCGTGTGGCAAATAGGGTCGTGAAGCTGTGAGCGCTCCGAGTCTTATCATTATTTGTACAAGGACAGCTCGAGTGGCCAAAGATCTACAATCGGGGCGATCAAAGCTTGTTTGTCTAGCGCAGCAGATAATCAAAAAGGGGATTCAAGGTGGATCTCTCCACGGTTTCTCCACGAAAAAGATCATGATGTCATGCATCTGGACAAGTTTTGAGAATAACTGATATTACCTCTCGATTGAATATTCTGATGTCACGACGCGGTGGAGTTCGCCGTATATCCAGGAGGAATCGCCTCGGTGGAGCTCGTCGAAAGAATCCTACAGGTCTGGCCAATGAGACGGGTGCTGCTGTCTAAAAATTTCCCAGTTATTAGGCCAACTGACAGCTCTTAAGGAACAGTGCTTGTGGCTTTTATGGATCAACCTACCACCAAATAACTCTCCGCCTCTTCTCTTGCATCTACGGGGGTACCAAGAAAACAATGTGGGAAGGGTACGTCGGGCGGTCAGCCAACGTTAGCCAGCTCTCTCGCCGCCTTCCTCATACCAATACAATTCATATTTTGATTGGTTAAATCGATGAGATCATATGGTTAATCAGATGATAAAACCGGCAGAAGAAGAGCGGAGTAAGTCACTTTCCTACATAATTTTCTTGGTATCCCTGTACTTCCAGCTTCTTAGCAATTCCACCTCCATGCCTTCCGCACCAGACACCTCGTTTTTAATTCTTCCTTGGGCGATCATCGCCTATCTACGACCTAAAAATCGGCAATACCCACAATGGACATACCGTCAAGCCTTGGTAAATACTGTTATCAAGGTTGGCTTGCACAAGTACATTGGCCTGAAAAGAACCCCGTCCATTTCAATCAAGCCGGGCCTGGAAAGGAAGCGTTTTGTCCTCATCGAGCCTGCGGGACAAGACCTGTACTCGCTAGTTGCCTTTGATGAAAAGGTCAAACCAGAGGCTGTCGGGGGCACATGGTACCCCGAGCGCCCTCCCCAGAATCTCACCATCCCAGAAGGGAAGCATATCGTGCTCCACTTCCATGGTGGGTCCTACATATCAGGGGACGGCCGGACAGGATCTTGTCACTTCATCGCCAAGAACTTTCTGTCATATACGTCAACCCAATATGTCCTCTGTCTCCAGTACAGACTCGCGGGGACACAGAACGGACGCTTCCCGGCTCAGCTGCAAGACGCCATTACTGCGTACTTTTATCTGCTCGATACTCTTCATATTCCAGCATCGAAGATCATTCTGAGTGGCGACAGCGCCGGGGCTAATCTTGCATTGGGGCTTTTGCGGTACACGACACAGTTCAGTAAACCCGCTGCCCTCCCCCCGCCAAAGTGCACCTGGCTCTTTTCACCCTGGACCAATATCCCCCAGGCTAAGGACGCGGACGTTTGGAACAACAGTCCCAATTACAAGACTGATTGCATACCTGCATCCTTTCCAGTCCGTGGTGCAACCCTATTCTTAGATGGGTTGAACATTACAAAGGCAATCGAGGAACAAGTAGCTCCGATCAAGCATCCATTCGCGTTGCCATCACCCATACTAGTGGTAACAGGAGGAAAAGAAGTGCTCTGCGACGAGCATCGGGAGTTTGCTCATATCTTCCAGGACTTTTCGTCGAATACGTCTTTGGTGGATTTCTTCGTGTCAGAGCCCACACCCCACGATGTATTCATGATCGGGTGGATCATGGGTTTCAAGAAAGAGGCGCGAGAATGTGCTGAAAGAGCCGGAGAGTTTGTCACAAAGTTGACACACTTAAATAAAGCATGAAAGTTGTGCATTGAATTCTAATGTATTCAATATGCGCTATTTGAGACATCCATGCATTCCCATATCTATATCGTCACTTCCAAAAATACCATGAGACTCTGGGGTATTCCCTGCTTCCACTCTATTTGCCATGAATGAAAACCCGCTTCTCGAGTGGCTCAAAGGTTTTCTCACGGGGAGACCCGGTCGGCTTGCCGAAGACCAGCTGGGACTTCAAGCTCCACTCCAGGGGAATATTCCATTGCTCAGAGACTCGTGCATCAATCATTGGACTGTAATGCTGCAGGTTGCAACCCAGTCCCTCGGCTTGAAGGAGTGTCCAAACTGAAGCGCGGCAAATTAGCATTAGTCTGGAAAGGGCAGATGCGAAGGTGACTTACGAGCAAACTGGTGCATGCCGCTTGAATGGTTGGACCCTGATATTAGATGTCAGCTTGAGTGTCTATGCAGGAGTGTTAAATCAGACGTCAGAATGGCGTACACTCGGGGAATTTGTCAATCAGCATAGGCCTCTTTTCCTCAAGAGGCTTCAGCGGAGCCGGGTCTTCGTAAAACAAGACCTGAGCCAAACACATCATTATCAGCAATTATCACACAAGTACAGTTAGCTAGCTTATTAGGTGGTATACTCACAGTTCCATAACCCGCACGGAAGCCAGCAATCCGATGCTTATACAACCCCTCAAACTGCTCCGGAGGCACAGTCGCAGTCGCGACCTCCAATGCGATATCCCACAATCGTTCGTGCTCTGCTTTCAGAAGAACCACCATCCGAGCAGTTTGACTGTTGAACGGGCTGGGCATGTGCAGCGCGACCTCGGAAATAATCTCTTTAATGCGATCGTCTGAAATAGTCGATTCATTGGTCAGGGCGTAGATGGACCTTCGGCCCTTCATTCCTTCGATGAATGATGAAGCGATGGTAGACATGTTTGGCAAGATTTTGGATAATTGGGTATTTGTGATAGTCTTGATGATTGAGGACTTGTTTGTTAATTTGATTGCGAATGTTACTTTAGAAGACAGAGATGACTGCTTATATAGTTCTAGGTTTCGATGCTGATGGCTATTGTTGTGATCGGGGACACGGAGCACCGACACGGAGCGCCAACCCACAGACACGGGAACGGACTTGGCCCCATGCTGACAGCCCCAGAAGCTTGGGGGCATTTGCTGAGAAGCCGTCAATCAGGGCTTGCCAATCAGTTGATGCGTCAGGGTAGGACTTTAGGCTCGTTCTCGGTCAACGGGGATTGAACGGGCCGTTTCTGTTGATAAGCTTGATAGCGGTCATTTTTGAATGCTGTCGCTCCGTCTTGTTCGTCGTGATTCTCGCCCAAGCCGAGAGCTATATGGACGGACGCCGCATCGGAGAAGTTCCGCTCATCGGAGCTAGAAAAGTAGCAGAAATTTGAACAGTTTGATGGGGCTTGAAGCTCTCTCGGGACATATCATTTACCCAAAGCTATTTGACAGGGAACAAGCAATGTCCTAGTCATGCTCCTTGACAAAATCAGCCTTGATTTATCGCTGAAACCAGGTCGGCGCCACAATGTCAGAAGGGGTGATCAAGTTAGGTAGAGACACTGAATCGTGTCAGGGCACATCAGGCGCTCAATTCAATCAATCATTTTTTAATATAAATGATCGATCCTTTCACAGGCAAGCCGGAAGTCAACTCGGGTTGTTTCACGTCCTCCGAGCTCGTGGGTCAAGCCCAAGGGAAAGCTGAATTGAGAAGCACATCGGCGTGACAAAGAGACGCCGAGAAACTGAAAATATGGGTTTCATGTTCTCCAAAGTTCAAACAAACAACTAGTTTAGCGATAACAATGCTTGAAAATGACAGATCTGTGGGTCTACCTAGGTCTATCCAACCTCTCAGGTACACACTACAGACACATAATGGATGCCCGCGTGTAGCCGGGAGGGGTCAGACGGGAGGCTCCGATCAACCTGAGGCCGCCGATCTCAAGTCCGCGGGCATTGGGGGATCCGTCTGGGGCATTGTCTCTGGGTCTCTAGCATACTAACTCTAAATAGCAACGGGAGTCAAGCAAAGTTGATCTCCCCGAAGTACAAAAGAAGGTCTGGCTGGGTGGAGGGCGGAAAAGTTCTTTGCGGTTTTCCCGAAAGACTTCTGGCCGGTCTGTTTTGTAAAAGATTCATATCCATCATGGAACAGTTCAGTTCTTGTAATCATAGCAGGATATCGCCTGTAGAATATATTGATCCAACTTCCAGGTTTATTCCAACTGCAGTTTCTCTCCCCAATCGAAATCCCAACAATCGCCCAATTCAAATCGGCATCGCCAACCGGTAAACTGCACCGCCTTACCGAGTCGACCCGAGCGCGCTTACATAACCGCAAATCGACTGGACGGCGAATCTCAAAATACCGCAAAGCTCAGTCCTCGCCTTTCCCGTACCCTTTAAGCAACCTCCTCCTTCCCCCCATTGTCCTCGCCCCTCCCTCCAAACCGTTGGATCTTGGAGGACTGAACGACTCTTGCGATTTTCTCTTCCGGTCTACGTTTTTCTATCGCCATGTTCCGCACTGTCCTACCCCGGGCTACGCCGCGGGCTGCGCTCCGCGCTGCGGGCCCCAAGGCTGTCCCTTCGACCTTCATCACTCCCCCTATGGTCTTCATTGGCCGCTCAAAACGCGGTTACGCCTCTGATGCTGGTTAGTACTCGATCATGCCACCGCGGTGGAACGGGCGGAGCGAGTCGTCTGCGCTTAAGAGGTATCTGTGATTGCTAACCCTACCGGTCTCACCGGGTTTCTTACAGCCGAGCACGATCTGGTCATCATCGGTGGCGGTGTCGCTGGTTACGTCGCTGCTATCAAGGCTGGTCAGGAGGGTCTGAAGGTACGTTGGCGAAGCGCGTTAAAGAGAATTGTTCCGGCGTTTCTCCGGTGCCTTCTTCGATATGAGCAAGCCTGGACATGTTGATGCTAATTTCTGGTCACGTTGAATCAGACCGCCTGTATCGAGAAGCGCGGTACCCTCGGTGGTACTTGCTTGAACGTCGGCTGCATTCCCTCCAAGTCCCTCCTCAACAACTCCCACCTCTACCACCAAATCCTCCACGACACCAAGAAGCGCGGTATCGAGGTCGGCGATGTCAAGCTCAACCTCGCCCAGATGCTCAAGGCCAAGGATCAGTCCGTCGATGGCCTCACCAAGGGTGTTGAGTTCCTGCTGAAGAAGAACGGCGTCGACTACGTCAAGGGTGCCGGTTCCTTCGTCGATGCCAACACAGTCAAGGTCGACCTGCTCGAGGGTGGTGAGCAGACCCTTCGCGCCAAGAACATTCTGATCGCCACTGGCTCCGAGTCCACTCCCTTCCCCGGCCTGAACATCGACGAGAAGCGCATCATTACCAGTACTGGTGCTCTTGCTCTCCAGGAGGTTCCCAAGAAGATGGTTGTCATTGGTGGTGGTATCATCGGTCTGGAGATGGTATGTCGCCTATCTTTGCTCAACCCCTCGAAGACCATAATACTGACTCCTTTTTTTAGGCCTCCGTTTGGTCTCGTCTCGGTGCTGAGGTCACCGTCGTTGAGTTCCTCGGCCAGATTGGCGGTCCTGGTATGGACGCCGAGATCGCCAAGCAGGCCCAGAAGATCCTGGCCAAGCAGGGCATCAAGTTCAAGACCAACACCAAGGTCACCAAGGGTGACGACAGCGGATCACTCGTCTCCCTGAGCGTCGAGGCCGCCAAGGGTGGCAAGGAGGAGACCCTGGATGCTGATGTCGTCCTGGTCGCAATCGGCCGTCGCCCCTACACCGAGGGTCTGAACATTGAGAACATTGGCATCGACAAGGATGAGCGCGGCCGCCTCGTCATTGACCAGGAGTACCGCACCAAGGTTCCCCACATCCGCGTCGTCGGTGACGTTACCTTCGGCCCCATGCTGGCTCACAAGGCCGAGGAGGAGGCAGTTGCCGTTGTCGAGTACATCAAGAAGGGCCACGGCCACGTCAACTACGCCGCTATCCCCAGCGTCATGTACACCCACCCCGAGGTTGCCTGGGTCGGCCAGAACGAGGCCGAGGTCAAGGCCTCCGGCGTCAAGTACAACGTCGGCACTTTCCCCTTCAGCGCCAACTCTCGCGCCAAGACCAACCTCGACACTGAGGGTGTCGTCAAGTTCATTGCTGATGCCGAGACTGACCGCATTCTCGGTGTCCACATCATCGGCCCCGGTGCCGGTGAGATGATCGCCGAGGCTACCCTGGCCGTCGAGTACGGTGCCTCCAGCGAGGACGTTGCCCGGACGTGCCACGCTCACCCCACTCTCTCTGAGGCTTTCAAGGAGGCTGCCATGGCCACCTACTCCAAGCCCATCCACTTCTAGACTTATATTCGGTGACGCAGAGTTGTGATTCGATATCCTCCAA
>JAXQJV010001027.1:0-10916 GCA_037042255.1 Penicillium sp. PG106-07D
CTACATGGCTCAAGACGCCTGAAATTCATCCCTGGAACTTCCTCAGTAGCGATTTCATCTTGGTGCAGCGCCTTTATAATGAAGAGCAAAATGGCATCGAGCCACATCTCCTACCAGCCCAGGGAAAAAAAAAACATGCTTCCACGCATGCTCTGGAATCACCGTTGTCATTCCTGCTACCCTTCTCAGACCGATTCATCGAGGCGGCGGGATTCGAACAGCAGGGAATACATCCATGCCTCCCTCTATTTCCGTCATTGAATGAGCTGGGCAACCCAATATTATTCGACTACTACATCAATCAAATATGTCCACGCATGGCACCCAGTCCAGCGTCCAAGTCTCCCTTTGCGTCCGTCATCCTACCATATTGTCTTTCGGCAACGCCCACCGTCCTGAGAGCGATACAGGCAGTCGCGGCCTGTCACTGGTCTCAATACGACTCAAATTACAGCAGACTCGGATTGCAGCTCAAGTCTAAAGTCCTGTCTCAGCTGAGGCAACAGATCTCCACAGACCCAAAATGTCTGGTTGCAGAAGACCCTGAGATCCTGGTGATTGTGATGCTGTTGTGTCTTTTTGATATTGTGGATCACTGCGATTGGCAGTGGATCCTGCATCTCCAGGGTGCCAAAGATATCATTCGACTCCGAAAAAGACATCAGCCTGCCTTACAAGACTTCTCCGTCGCCCGCCGAGAAGATTCAGTTTTCGAATTCGTGGAGCTGTTCTTTGCTTTCCAAGATGTGATGGGTCGCACGGCCTGTGCTAAGGCAGATTTATTTGGGGCGAGTTACTGGGATGAGAATGACACAATCATCAATAGTTGGATGGGTTGCAGTCCAGCACTTGTTTCCATATTATTTGCAATTATGGATCTCAGTCGATCACGACGCGCCATGCTGTCCGATTCGGACAAGATGACTTTCAACATTCAGGCTTCTTCTTTGAACAACAAGCTTCAAGAATTGGTACAAAACCTCGACGCGAACGTGGCAGACAGCACACTCGAGACTATTGCGGAGCTCAGAAAGCTCACTTGCCGCGTCTATCTTCAATGTGCTCTCTACAATTGCAAGCCAACTGACTCGTTGATTAAGAGCCATGTGCGAGACATTCTCAAAGGAGTAGCCAGTCTTGTAGAGCAAGACTCAGTCTCACACGTCATCTGGCCTCTTTTCGTGGCCGCTGTCGAATTGGACCCGCTTGATCATGCACTCTGGTCAGACCCGGACACTGGAGCAGTTACAGACGGGAGAGTCCTCGTGTTGGGTTTGCTCGCGAAGATTGCCAAAATCAGCGTTTCTAGCGTTTCTCGAACACGTGCAGTAATCGAGCAGGTCTGGCAGGCTCGGGACTTCAATATATCTAAGGGTTCTGTGCCCAGTCGAGCGCCATCTGCTGGCTTGAATGACTGGGAACACTACATTGTACCAGTGAGTGATGCTTTGAGTCTGGTATGATCTGATCCACTTCGACATGATGATTTGCTTTGGTATAACGTCGAAACATTTCCTGTGGATTGGGATCCCCCCACTAAGTATGCTGAAATCATGAATTGTCCTCAACTGTGGCCGCCGCGGCATCCATTTCCGTTCCGCACTTGCACTCTTCGAGATATACATTTTACTATAGCCACGGACTGGGCCGTGATTGGGTTGAAGTTCTAGTGGAGAAGTCGTTCTTGTCACAGGCGTCCTAGGCCTCCGAAGAAAAGGGATGCCTGAGTATTCAAAAGCAAATATGATTATCGTAAGCCTTCCAATGTTTCAGGCTCCATGGAGTGCCTGACAGTGTCACGATAGCGAAAGCTTGTCAGACTGGACGAGAAATTCCTAGTAAATTCCCGAGGGATGCGGATCTGGTCCCCCATTGGGCGATTCTTGATTTGCTTCCATGGTGAAGCCTTTCCTTTTTTATGGGATCCTCCACCCTTCACATTACCCAAACCGTGTGGAAAAAAGTACCTGTGGCATTTCTCATTCTCGACCATCTCATTTCTCCACATCGACAACCCGACAAAGCTTGCATCATCTTGCTGAAGTTAAGTTTAAGAATTAATACCCTTTATAATGTGCAATTCTGGTTCGCCTTAAAACACGCGTTCGTTGGGCGGTGCACCAGCCAATCAGAACGTGGTTTAACTGTTGGACTATGATGACTTCTGAAGCAGACAAAGAACGAGTCAGTCATCGCAAAGATATCCAATGACAATTTTAATCGGAATTGTTCGCCGGGGATCCACACTTATTTCTTTTGCTCCTAATTACAGAAAGGTCGGTGTACTCGGCATCCGAGACTTGAAGGATGTACCAGTACTATCCGTGAATTTCTGATAATGACCTATTGCAAAGATACAGCAAATCTCAAAACCTGGAAGAGCGCATCTTGATAATCTTGACGAATGTCAAAGTCAATGCGAAACTAAGGGCTGATATCTCCATTGAGTGAATGGGTTGTCGTCGTTGATACAGATCACAAAACGTGGAATACAAGATATGCGGACCAAAAAACCCTAAGAATGAGGCCCTTGAGATAGCCAACAACAGGCGTCCAGTGACTAACATGGGTCTCTATAAGCTTCTGAAATAGTCGGTGAACGTGTGTTTTCGAGTCATGGCATGCAAGATCAATTTCAAGCGCCTTCGAATCAAACGTGGAGCTGTATACCTATGACAACAACCTGGTAATTAGGCGACCACTTTGGAAAGAAATGAAGTTCGATGCACCAGCCGTATACAGTATAAGAGAGATGTAGTTGCCCAGTCTCGAAATGAGAGACCATCCAGTTTACGTTCCCATCCCAGGAAAATTCTATTCAGTCAAAGTCTCAGTATAGCCCATTGAGATTTTCCATCTTGATCTTTCTTGAACTCCCTTCAACTTCACCATGACTTATTCCTTCGACCCCCGAATCCTCCCTCATTTCCTTGGTTTTTACTTCGACGAAAGAGTCAACGAAGTACTTGCATTACACCTTTCGCTATTGATCATTGTTCTTTCAATGGCATTTGTTCAAAGAAGATACTTTCATACGTTATCCTTGCAAACATTCGCTCGGGTGATTATGAACGTCATGTGGGGAGCAGTCGCTCATATTTTACTGTTAACTTTTCAGAGTCAGCCCTTGTCTGATACCCTGGGAAGAAACTTCACATTTCGATCATTGTGGGTCAAGATCTTCGTGAGCTATATCTTTGCGGATATTATGTACTACAGCATTCATCGTATCCTTCACTGGAAGTTCTTCTTTCGACACATTCACCGGGTCCATCATGAGACACCACAAAGTGGACCGCTGACGGCGCTCGATGTTCACCCGCTGGAATACGTTTTTGCCCAATTGTCGACTGAGTTGATGTCTGGTTGGGTAGTTGGAGCGACGCTCCCGGAACTCTGCTTTCTTAGCAGCGTGGCCAAAGTCTTTGCAATGTATTCGCATTCTCGAAGTGAAGGGAAGGCTTGGATCAGTGTGATGGAGCATGAAGCGCATCATCGTGAAGGGCGTCATAATTTTGGAGTGACTGGATTGATGGACTGGGTCTTTGGTACAATGAAATGACCGATTTTTTCATATATTATACTGATATGGTTAGAAGGGTCGAAATGGGTTACTAGGCTGAAATAGGACAATCACTCCTAGCCTCTAGGGCTGCACTCGGGAAGTGGTGACTTTGGTATCTACTTGAAAGCCACAAGTCTGTTTGTGACAGTCCAAGTACCTGGATAGATACTTAGTATTGCATAAGATTTTCTATGTAGCCTTGCTTCTCGGTATGGACCCCCATGTGACCGTGTTTTACCTTTGCTGACAAGAAGACCTACAAGACAACATTCTAGTCCACATCTTATTAGAGAAAAGTAAACGAGCTTCAACTAGAGAAATAAGCCCAATATAAGTAGGTGAAAACCTACCTTCATTAAGGTTCTTTTCGGAAAAAGAGGCAGATTTTATATAGTGGACGCCCGCGGACACTTATCCTGACCTCAAGCTTTAATGTCGGAAGGGAAAGGATATAGTTTATCCCTCATATGCTACGCCGACGACCTGACTTTAAAGGCGACGGACTTGCTAATCCTGGCTCGAGACGTATCTCGATATGGAGGTGACATCGGTGTTGGCACGCGTAGAGATGCATTGTGATAGTGCAAACAGTCAGGACAGGAACTGTAGCCGGGCTTCAACTCGAAGGGCCGAGATTTGAGCACGAACGGTAGGAAGGAAATGAAACGCTCTTGCGACGGCCAGACCCGCTAATGAACCGACAGGAACCACATATTTGAGCGTCTAAGATCCCAACCAGCCCCGTTCCAAGCCATTGCATTCAAGACGCGAGGCCGCACCAGTTTAATAACAAGGGATGGATGTCACCCGTAACTCACCCCGTAACGATTTCCACCAACCTCATGAGCAGGCCCCGTATCCAGATCCACCATGGCAGTCAACCCGATCTTTATGCGTATTGTGCAATCGCTGGTCCTACTATTACAATGGGGATTTGGCGGCGTCGTTCGCGGCGGATCGTGGATCGATGGAAACCCAATTTGTGGAGCGAGAATATTGGTGGCCCTGAGACTTCTTGTGGGAAATGAAGCAAATCAGATGTACTTCGATGGCATGTCAAACATAGTGGCATTGGCTGGAGTAGCGGAGCAGACGACAAACCACCTTCCCGAAGGCCGACAGGAAACAGTGGTCCTGATGATTTGTCGCGCGTCCGCCCCAGTGTCATGGACATACAATACTCGTGCAGCGGCACTGCAGCCAAAACTTTATTTAAGGACTAGGTGTTCCTGGCAGGACTAGGACTGCTTAGCATCTAGCTGTGCGTCTCACTCATCGAGCACCCTCTTCGTGACAGAAGATTTACCTCTCTCCTCACCTCTCCGTCCACTGGCTGGAGAGCGTCCATCCTCAACGTGGTTGGAACACATACTCAGCCTGGGCTTATTTCCGCGGCAGAACAGACCAGACCATTTCACGAATTGTTTCTCAGTAGTCCAATTTAAATCGGTGTTGTCGAATCGCTTGGTCAAGTCACGACGGAAACGACCGTTCACTGATACGACAATCTCAGAATCTTCAGCCCTCGCCCGTTGGTCGCGGGAAACCGTGTGTCGAAGGACATTTTCGACCTTATCCTCTTAAGGGCAGCTGTCAGTGGGTACTAGGAGCCAGAACAAGCTCCTCGTGCGTGTCAGCCAAAACCCGGTTGTTGGTTATGACACGCCACTCTATAAGAGGTGTATACCGCTTGACTGGTCCTCGCCGTAGGTTCCTCGCTTTTTCTTCACTCGGATAGCTAGAACGGTCCGAATGTAGTGATTGGCTTCCCGGTTCAGTACTACCACAAGCCCATAGGACGCGGAAGGGCTGTAGCTAGATCGCGAGACGTAAGTGGCTGCCGGTTGAGTTCAACTCCCATGGCTCAAACTTTTGGGACTGAGGATTATTATCGATATAGTACGGGCTTTGGGTCATTCCTAGCTACAATGGAAGTCCTTCAACGGCTCGCATTAGCTTCAGTGGGGATCAGCGGATGCTGGTAACGAATGAACATTGCAACAGGGGGAGGGAGCCATGGAACCAAGAGAGCTTGATTCCCTAACGCAGTCAGCACTCTCCAGTGATAACACAGCCCTCTATGATATGTAAAACGAGCGTGGGGCGATGGCTGCGTGCAATCTGTGGATACCGAAATAGATGGTGGGCAATCTGGCTATATCGCCAGGACTTCTAATAGATTATCCAAAAATCCAACCGAGTCTGACGAAGGGTACTAAGACAATGAGTCAGTTGTCACTGTCGGGCGTGACAATAATGTACAGGCAGGCAGGGGAGCTGAAGCTGTAGCTAAATTATGATTCGGGTGTTTTAGGTTAGGGTTCGGGAAACAATTTGTGAGAGTGTAGGGGGTAAACTGCTTTCGAATCTTGCCGTACAGTACCGTCTAGTTCCTAGTTCGAGAAACTCTAGGAGCTAAAGTTTCTTGCCGGTCAGCTGACCTCACTACACAAGACCACAGGAGCATGTCGCGTTCTGTGCGGGAAAATGGGATGATTCATCTTGTCGTTCTCATAATGGGCAATTTCGCAATTTCTCGCCACTTAAACCCTTATCACTTCAATCGTGCAGATGAAGTTCGTGCTCGATGTCCCGACTTCTGACGATATCAAACGTCTCATTTTGCTCACCCCAGAGATAATCGGGACCTCTAGCAACTTAAATTGTTCTCTTTAAGAAGCATAATGGCGACGAGCCCTGATAATTCAACACCATGGTTGCAGACAGCAAATCAAGTTCTGGTTGCAATAGGAATAGCGCTGAGCACCAGCTGCCTTGCGATACGAGTCTACACTAAATCGCGGATAATGAGAAAGTTCTGGTGGGATGACAGTGCGCTTTTCCTCCTCATACGTCAACATTTGTGGGCTGATACTAATATCTGGCCCTGACCTAGTATGTATTATTACAGCTTGGGTAAGGCGAGCAGTCCCATGGCGATGAACTGGAATAACTTGTTGTCTGGATGAGAAGACACTTTCCGTTGCCACGCAAGCAATTATTTTGTGTGAGACACGCTTTCTATCTCTGGGAAACTTGAGGTGACTTTGAAGCTTCTCGCTAAGATGGGCTCCTTTGTTAGATGCCTATGCTCATTCTGGTATTGGACGCCACCTCATGGATCTGTCTCCATCAACAATACGTACATTTTCAAAGGTATATATGCCTTGCCCTCCACACGTCAAGATTTGGTGAGCTAAGGCTTATATCTGTCATGTCAAGACCGTCCTAGCTACAGCTATCATTTACATTCCTTGCCTCGCATTTGCAAAGCTCGCCTTGCTCATGCTGTACTACAGGCTACTCAGTACTTTCCGAGTCTGGGTATATACCATCTACCTCGTCGCGTTCATTATCTCTGGATATAGCATAGCACTAGTATTGGCCCTTATTTTTGCTTGCAGGCCAATCCAGAAAAGCTGGGATACTTCGATCACCTGGGGCTCCTGCATCAACAGACCCGGCATATACCTTGCAACAGCCGTCACAAATACTGCCAGCGACCTGGCTTTGATCGCGATCCCTGCTCGGGTGATATGGAGACTACGGATGCGTCTCGTTCAGAAACTAGGAGTAATAGTTATGTTTGGAATCGGGTCTCTGTAAGAAATCTTCATTTGTCTACCTTGCAACGGCCGAGCTTTACTGCCATTACTGCACCCTTCAGCATGGACTGCGAATACTGATGTTGATTCTTGCCAAGAACCATAGTTACGAGTATTCTGCGACTCGCAACTTTGTGGCCTTTGGTGAAATCGTCGGATCCCACGTACAAAATTGCTCTTGCCGCCATATTCATGTAAGATCTAAACCCCCTTATCTTTCAATTTCCTTCCTTCTATTACATAGATTTCTGACAAGAAAACGACGGTTCTGAAGCAACATCGAAGCCAACTTCATCATTGTATGCGGCTCGCTTCCGTATTTCCGCCAACTTTGTCGCTACTACGGACCAAAGTGGATTCCTGGCTGCTGGACCAAGAGGCACACACAACGCCGCTTTTCTCCTCACTCCACCTCAGAGAACCTCGAACTTGGCCACCGTCACGCGGATATCGAGGAGGCTCCGAGAGATTTGCACCACAGTTGCAATGGCGCGGTATTCCATCAGGAAGACGCAAAGAAAACTGAGCGATCTGAATGTTGAGCAACTAGCATGCACTAAGCCTCAGATGGAGGCGCAGTATATGTGGCTGCACAATCTAAGTATTTGCATTTGTGGCTTGGGACTCAAGGTTAGACCAGCACGTAGGCAACACTACCTAGATGCAACCAGTCCTCATTGAATACTATCTGTCCCGCGGGATGGCACATATTCTAGCCGTTCTACACGGCACGATCATTACAACATCCCAGGCGACGAACATCATCATATCTTCCCCTCCCCTAAGAGTACTCGCCAAGCACCTACGATGGGCAGCACCAAACAATGCAACTTTGGTGGGGGATCTTTTGGCAGGGGTGTGCGCAGACGATGAGCGAGAATTTCTGACCCAAGGATGGTCACCAGATGGAGCAGGTGGTGAACTACGTTGACTCTCCCCGTCAGGAAGCCCTTCGCGCCAGGGGTTTTGTTCAGTGGGACTGGACTCGGCTGAACGCTTTGGGAGTTTTCAAGCTCCAGTGGGATAGTGTTATCCCAGGTTATGGGTTTAAAATGCTGGATTTTCAACGGAGCATTTTGGACTTCGGGGCATGGCCCAGTAAGCCAGAGAGAGCGCAGGATACGCAAGCTCTTGATTTATGAATTGACAAGTTATCAAACAGTTACTATTGATTGCATGCACCCGGTATGCAAAAAAGGCAGTTTACCAAAAGAGAATCCCATCCTGCGTCGCACCCTCCTCCTTCCAAGCCATCAACTTCTCCTTAAGCTTTTTCGCCGCAAGCTGAGCATACCCCGGCCCCGGAGGCGGTTGATTCGGACCAGGCTTTTGACTCGGATCGCCTGTAAACCACACCACAGGATCTGCATTACATCCCTCGCTTGCCTTTTTGAATTGCTCTACTTCGGCAAGATCGTATCCGCGCCCAAAGATGACAGCGCGCGGGACCTGGCTGTAATTCTGGGTGCCCACGCCGCTGTCATCGGGGAATTGAGGCTTCTCGCCTTTCAAGAGGCGAGGAATATCAGTCAGAGCCGCCTCGTTGGTGGTGATGAAATGAATCCCTGACGTATTCGTTATTTCATTTGTCTGAATTCTCTTGACAGCTAAGGTTGAAGTTGTCATTGGCAATTACCTTCGAACTCAGGAGCCAACAGCTCCGAGACTGTCTTTCCAATTTCGGCCCGTCGACCGCAAAGGATCACCGGGATTGAACGCGACAGTGTAGACATGCTCGTCAGGGATTTGATGTTTCTCAGAAGATGGATGAGGCTAGGACAATTGAAGCTTGGAGGTTTGAAGGTTATTTTACGAGGTCTACCTTACCCCGCCCGCTTCCCAGTATTTATAATCCGGGAGGAGCCTTGGCCCCCATTCGATGCGAGAAGTCAAGGTAAGATTCAGTCGTCTAGAAGCTTACTGACGTAGACAGAGTAGCCATTCACGGTTTAGCGCTGACTATATCTCGACCGCAGCATAATCGCCGATCTGGCTCCTGAGTGGCTGCGTTACCGCCACTTGGACGCCCTATCAAATTGCCCACTTAAATTTATAGACTCTCAGAGTACTTACCTTTTAAGATTGGTTAATTCCGGATTGGTAAGTTTCGGATTTAGTCATTATTGTGCGAGAGCGATCGGCTTCCGAGGAGCCGAGTGCATTTCATTGCTCAACCGTGGGGTCGTGGTATACACATTCGATGGATATGATCCACTCAGCACGACGAGTCCAATGGACCTGTAGGTACCTCACTGTTCTGGGAATCCGTGGGTTGCCTTTAGAAGGGTCTAGTATCACAGCTTTCTCCAATTATGGCGTCGCTTTCTATGTTCCAGGCGCCAAATGCTGTTGCTGGTCCTGTTTTATGTGATATGATACCTGAACATAACGAGTATAGTTAGAGTGACAAAAAGAGCGTCAAAAATGAAAAAAAGAAATAAGCAAGAGGCAAGAAGTATCTACTCCATAGGCTTATATATTACCATAGAAGGGTAACAGCCACTGCGAAGGTGCATGTGATGGATTTCGACAAAGCTTATAATGTTCATAACTTTTATAATTCCAAGTGATATTTCAATCATCAACTTGACCCAAATATTGACACTGACCGTCGTTCCATTCTCAATGGGAGGCGATCCAGATGACTCTGTTATACGTCATGCTCACATAGCTATATACCACGAGTTGCCTCACATTCTACCTACCTCTAGAACTTCTACAAGCACTACAGCCCAGTATCCAAACCAGATTTACACCTCTACGCATCTACACACCTACGTCTCTGGAATCTACACTCCTAAAACCTGGGCATGGTCACACCAACCCCCCTCCCCTCAAGAACCGACCTCGCCAAAAAAGCGAGCCGCTACCGGCTCCTCGCCAACCTCCTCTCCTGGCTGGACCGCTACCTCTCCTTCCCCCTGCCCCCGCAACCCGCGCTAGAACTCACCATCCCATCCACAGTCAGTAAACACCCCGGCGCAATAACCCTCTACTTCTTCACCGCAACGGGCACTCTCCTCTCCCCGGGGGAAGACGAAGAAACCACCCACACCAAACGACCCCTCCTCATCAACTTCCACGGCGGCGGCTTCGCCATCGGCCACCCGCTCGATGACGCGCGGTGGATGGCCGCCGTACTAGCTGCGCACCGCGACGCGGTTGCCGTGAGCGTTGGATACAGACTTGCCCCCGAACAACCGTTCCCGATCCCGATGGAGGACGGGGTCGATGCGGTGATTTGGCTGTGGGAGCATGCGGGGCAGTACCGGCTTGATCGGGGGCGGTTCGTGCTGTGCGGTGACAGTGCGGGTGGGAATATCTGTCTCACAGTCCCGCTGCGACTGCGCGAGGAACTTATCAAGCGCCGTGAGCGGTCTGGCGAAGCGCCCGGTGTCAAGCTGGCCGGGTTAATCGGGTTCTATCCCAGCACGGACTGGTCACGCAGTCGGATGGAGCGGGACGCGACGAATCCGATCGCCTCGAAGAAATCCATGATCTCCCTGGATGCGTTCAAGTTCTTCGATGAGTCGTACTTGATGCCGGAGAATTTGCCGAGGACGGGTGAAGGTAACGGGGAGATTGATATGAGCCATCCGTATGTATCGCCTGGTCTGGCGCCGGAGGGACTGATATTGGCGGCTTACCCATTGAGTGTGGCGATTTATACGTGTGGGTGGGATCTAATTTAATTATCAATATATTAAAATTATAAAATTTTAATATATTAAACTACATATCCTAGT
>JAXQJV010001028.1:0-10913 GCA_037042255.1 Penicillium sp. PG106-07D
GCTCAACAATACTTAGCTGAATACGCTGAAAAAGATGGTTTAAGTGTTTCCCAATTAATGGATTCCAAAATCAGAGGGCATACTCAGCAGTCAGCACTCCACCCTGTTCCATAAGTCCCATCGGCGACTTCCGCTCGCGCCTAGTCCAGACTCAGCTCACCGTGGGGTTTCAGGGGTACATGGCTACAGGTCACCTCTACCACGCTACCATGCCCAGCATCGTACCTTGAAGTACTCTATGCAGAGTACTGTACGAACAGAATTGGTTAAATTGGCTACTTCCCCATACCTCGAGCAATGGCAAGAACCTATGTATACTGTTTAGAGACAAATATATGTTTTAACTACATGATAGACATACTGACCTGCTTGGAAGTCCTTTGTCATTGTTGATGTGCGGTATTTCATGTACCTGGGTCCGACGAGCAAGGTTTTTCTTCGTCCCAGGCCACATGACCTTTGCTCCATCACGAGGACAGGACAGCAACACGGGCCTGCGCCGTGCGGCAGACTATGAGACTGGCAGTGCGGCACTTAATACCCCCAACATTTTCAGTGATGACACACTGGCTTCTTATTGGACCAGCCCTCTCAGGGATCTCGTCTCGCTGTCGTGCCTAGATCCGGTCCCCCAGATTTCCGCTGGGATGATGCAATAATAATAATGGCATGCATCCTCTCGTCCCCCGACTTCCGGTGCGGGGTGCTGGGACATGCTGCAGACTCGGGTGCACCATCGAATCATGAATGAGATGAGTTCTGCCTGAGTTCTGCCTTGGGCATTATCGTCGTACACGGAGACTAGTTAGTGATCAATCACTACTACAGTGACTACACAGTTGTTAGATATTTGAGAACGTGACATGCGAAGTAGGGCCCTTTTGAAGTTTGCACACTTTGCTAGCCTACCAAGTACAACAGATCTTGACAGGTCTTGACCCCCTCACATTGCGCGAAGCAAGCTTCCACTGGAGAAACTGAACTAGATCCTTACCTGACTCAAGTTACTTTCAAAGTCAAGCATACCTGAATAATTCCTTTCACGGTGTCATACTTGCTTCTATTATTGACTCCATACTAAGATTATCTCTGCGAGGACCTGCTCTCTACGGTATGCTTCATTGAAACTTGCCGAGCCGGCGGTGTTGTTCCTCGGCGATCGGCGCGGCGGTCGGGTTCCCCGCCAAATTGCCATCACATCACATGCCGTGACCGCGTCTTTCTACAGTTGAGGCCTCCTTTCCGACTCGGTTGCTGCGCCTAGCTTGCCGAGCTGCTTTCTTGCGCACAACAAGCTTTCACTACTCGGCTTCGCTCTTTTTTCCCCGATCGTGATAGCAATAGGTAATACCATGGCGAGTGCTGCTCCCAGCTCGGGCGACCAGCCCAACAAAGAGACCGCCGTCGCGGAGACTCCAGCGACCACGACAACAGTGACCGACCATCAGTCTGGTTCTGATAAGCCTGTGCCTACACCGGTAGAGTCTACAGAGAAGCCGCAGATTGCAAACTCGCAAGCCGGACATGAGGATGATGAGGACTCGGAGTTCGACGAATTGGACGGTAAGCACTATCTATCAATCCCCCGCCATCACTCACCACATCACACCACCCTGGTCCTCTGCCCTCTTTGCGATCACTAACATAAAGTTCTCCCAAACACAGACGTTCTAGATGACTTCTCCAAACCAAAAGCCGCACCTGCACCCGCGCCCACAGCTACACTTTCCGACCCCACCACCGGCGTCGCCCCGCCTGATTTCGACGAAGATGCCTTCCTCAAGCAACTGGAGCGAGACATGGCCAACATGATGGCGACCCCTGGTGCCGCGGGCCCCGGCGCCGCCGACGCACAGGACTTCCACTCAGCCGTGGACCAAGGCGCCGACGCCTTCGCGAAGCAGCTCGAAGAGAGCGGGATCCCGCCCGGCGATTTCCTCAAGCAGCTACTCGCGGACGTAATGGCCGAGGAGAATGGCAGCGCTGGTGCAGCGGGTAGCACGAAGCCTTCCCCCGCGCCGGCGGCTGGTGCCGCGGAGACGGAGCAGCCGGAGAACTTCAACGATGCGATTCAGCGCACGATCGAGCGGATGAAGCAGTCTGGCGATCGGGCGACCGAGGCCGTGACGACGGGCGACGGGTTGGAGGATGATTTGATTGCGCAGCTGCTCAAGGCTGTGGAGGCGGGTGCCAGTGGAGCGGGGGATGACGGGGATTTGACGAAGATGTTTATGGGGATGATGGAGCAGTTGTCGAATAAGGAGATGCTTTACGAGCCGATGAAGGAGTTGGATGGCAAGTTTGGGCCCTGGATTGAGAAGAGTAAGGCTGAGGGGACTGTGCCGGTGGAGGATATGGAGCGGTATGAGACGCAGGCGCGGGTTGTCAAGCAGATTGTGCTCAAGTTTGAGGAGCCTGGGTACTCGGATGAGGATGCCAAGTGCCGCGAGTATGTGTGGGAGCGCATGCAGGAAGTGAGTATTGAAATGGGTTCTGGTTTCTTTCGTTGCAAAATGCTGACGATTCTCGCTACAGATGCAAGCTGCAGGCAGTCCGCCCGAGGAGCTGATTTCCAATCCGTTGATGGGAGACCTAGGTGGTGCAGCTGGTGGTGCACCAGGCGGAATGCCCGATTGCCCGCAGCAATAAGATTCTAAGATCGGCAAGAAAACGTAACGAGAAAGATATGGAAACGAGCGTACAGGAAGATACACATTCATGTTGGTGCTCATCGGCCTGCTTTGTACTTGTACATATACACAACCACGTCGATACCCTTATTTACCCCGAGATATCCACGCTTCGAATCTTGATAGATTCCACATTCGAAAGAACATACCACACATAACGCCGCCAGATGCAAACCCCACGCTAAAACAGACAAAGACCGGACCATATCAAACTACACTAAATCCACACGGACAAACACACTCAGGACATATCCATACCCTGCGCCGGCTCCGACAGATGCATAAATATATCATCGTAATCGGCATCACTAAACGGCGCATCCGGCTCCGCCAAACCATGCCCATTCGACAATGCCTCCTGCATCGCCCTCTCCATAGCCTCCTCCTGGGAGACAAACTCTTCCAACGCCCGAAGCTCAGCTTCATCTATATCAACAGAAAAGAATTAGTCAACAAATCTTCCCTCCCCACCGAACGTAAAATGCCAATGCAAATGCAAACATACCAGGAAGCATCCCATCATCCTCAATATCCCCCTCAACCCCGCGCAAAATCCCATCCACATCCCGCGCCATACTCTCCTCCCACCGCCTCCGATCCGCCAAATACTCCGCCATCATCATCTGCTCCCCGCGCGCCTCGAACCGTCCCGCGTTGCGCTCGTTCTTGACCCGGTTGAGGAACATCGTCCGGGTCTTGGAGCGCGCGAGCGAGGTCGCATTGCGCATGGGGTTGGCGATTTGCGTCGCGTACCGCTCTGCGTACCGCGGGCGTGTTGATGGGGTTGGGGAGGTTGGAGAGGGGGATGTTGGAGCGAAAGGATTACCCCCCTGCTGCTGCTGCTGCTGCGAGGTCGAAGTCGAGAAGAATGGGAAGGTAAATGGCGCGGGCGAGGAGGCGATGTTGACGAAGCTGGGAGATTGGGACTGGGTATGGGTATTGTTGTGCGCGGTGGACACTGCTTCATGGTGTCGCTGTGGTTGCTCCGTTTGGACGGTGAAGGATGGGAAGGAGATGGGCGAGAGGGCGGTGTTTTCGTCGTGGCCGGATGGCTTTTGCGGGTGGCTGGCACGCGTCGGAGAGGTCATTGTCCATGGGGGTGTGGCGATGTTTGTGCTGCGTTGGCCCAGGGGGGATGGACGGGCGGGTATGTAGTGGCCTGTTCGGCGGAAGGGCGTGGATGGTGATGAGGGGATGGGTTGTGTTGCGAACATGGTGAGGAGGGTGTGCTGGCGGGTTTGGAGGTTGGAGAGAGATGGTTCCGCGGTACGGATGTAGAAAGGTGTTGTGATTTTGCTGAGTCCGGCTTGATAACTTTCTTTCCCGATCTCCGAATCTTTGTATTGAGATCTGGATTATCGAATTGGTGTCCCACTTTCACAGGCTCAAAGGAGGTTAGGGTTATCCTAGGGTTGGTTGTGATGTTAGCCTGTCGCGACTCGCGTGTCGAGACTTTTTGTACGAGGCGGGGAGGCTGGGAGCGGCGCGGATAAGGAGAGCCATCGCGACGCGCATTCCACGCGCCACGTGATAACTCACATGTCGCAGAAGCGTTCGACTCGACTGGTTTATTACAGTCCCACCGATTACTATTATGCCTATCTCCGAACCACTAACACCTTCGTTTGGGCCTCTAGGTATTTTAGCTTAGAGGTCGTGGACCTCTCGCAAGGAGGCGATGGCCGTAATTCTTAGGTATTTACGGTCCAACTACTAGACTTTGAGTCAGCATCATAATTGCTTCCTCGGAAAGGGACAATACTTGTTGCAAAAAATATACGACTTACTTAACTTCGATGACGACGAAGGGCACCTTAACCTATTCCTCTACGTGGATAAATACTACACTTATAAGGCTAATACATATATAGCCCTTAGCGAACTTCAACGTTCAGGGATTCCGAGATACTACGGGTTGTACTCCTAAGGTTGAGTCTACTGTGAAGTTAGTACACACACATATAGTTCGAATGATTTTGATCGAATATTTCGAAGTGGATTACTATAGCAGATGCTAAGCCGGTATATTTTTCAAGATCAGTCCGTTAAAGCATCTTGAAGTCGATTGTAGACCTTAAGAGCCGGATCTTTAAAATCGACATTTGGCTCAGCGATCTCGAACCGCGAATTGTCATAATAGGCTCTCCGGACAGCGACTAGAAGCCCGTTGTCGTGTTCATTGATTTCGCCTATGCTCTTTCAGTCGCAGGCGAGATGAACCCCCTTTGTTACAGTTAAATTATTTCCTGGGAGAGTACATTTCGCCTGTCCTTCGGTGGAAGGAAATCAGAGGCAAAGGAGATTTATTTTCAGGATGGATTGGTTGGGATTGGGATCCCTGGCTCGAAGCCGAATCTGCGCATACGGTTCCAAGCGTAAAGCCAGGTATGCGAGAACGATGGCCCGACGATTAGTCGGCTCTGCGAGGAATTTAGGTAGATGTCTGAAGTTTCCAATGGACTACTGTTATAGTATTTTTCGAAATGAAGTTTCCCTATCTCCATGCATGCAGTAGTACTAGTAGCAAGATCTAATCGATCGTGGTCTCCGATCTTGTAGTCCTGTCACCCGAGTATCGATTTGCCTCTCTTGGCGGGGTAATCCTTCTGCCCGAAGGTCGAAGGACGCTTAGCCTTCACCCTGTGGCCTCATGATAGGCTCACGCGAAGTTTAAACAATCACGATCCTTGGTAAACTTTTGCTTCACCCACTCTACTAAGAGTTCTTCCCCTCATGCAAGCCCCAGCATGAGACCCAACTGAAGACTTGGGAAAGGAGAATTTCACACTCACCCTAGACTTGTCTTCTTTATCGTGTGTGCGAGTCTGTCCACTTCTCTCCGATGTGGACGGATCAAGAGAGATCTAAATAACCTCTAGGCCTTGGCGGCACACGCGTTGACATCTGCGTGCACGAAATGCATCGCAAGGATACCCCAGCTGGTCGGCCTACTATGTCCACCCTCTTGCAGCATGTCTAGAATCCCGCGGGATCCCCAGAACCTGGCGGCATCACCCCAAGGAGCGGGGAGCGACAAGATCGACAATGCCATCGATATCAGCATCATCGTGTTCATGGCCATCGCCCTATATAACGCCCTGGAATTAACCGTCCTCATCCCGTTGTCCTTCCGGCGCTATCGCAGCCTCTACTTCTGGTCCCTCTTCACATCGACCATCTTGGGCGTGGCCCCATCCTCTATCGGAGGCGTACTGCAATACTTCGATCTGCAGCCATTGAGTGCGAGCATTGTCGTGCAGAATTTCGCCTGGATCATGATGGTCCCTAACCAGTCCGTGGTCCTCTACTCGAGGCTCCATCTGGTCTCGCAGAACACGACGATTCTGCGCATCGTCCGATGGCTGATCGTCCTGAGTCTTACCGTGATAGTCGTGCCGACTATCGTCTTGAATGCGGGCTGGAGCTACATGCCAGACTCTCCAGGTTGGAGTCACGGGTACTTCGCCATGGAGCGCATCCAAGTGACCTGGTTCACCGCACAAGAATGTTTCATCTCGGGAGTGTACATCTGGTATGCAGCGCAATTGATTCGACTGAATCCGACCGAGGATTTGAAGCGGCATAAAATACTGTACGAACTTCTGGCCGTCAACATCATTGCCATTATCATGGACTTGGCGCTGGTGATTCTCCAGTATTTGAACTATTATTTCACTCAGGTCATCTTCAAAGCCACGGTTTACAGCATCAAGTTGAAGCTTGAGTTTGCAGTGTTGGGCATGCTGGTCTCGATTGTCCATAGGCGAGATTCGGACGAGATGTTCTGGCGGGGTGATCCGATGACGGTAGAGCCCATCCAAACTGCCATTTAGGGGCTATATAGCAATTTCAGACCTGTTGTTATCCTATTGGCGCATCAGTATGACCCACTGGGCAGTATTTCCGACTTGAATCCATATCCAGCTGCTCAGGGGGCTCATCAGGCAGAAGCAATCATATGAACTCGATCATGATCATCGCATCGTGTCTCTCGTGGTGAAAATGATTTCTACCTATACTGACTCAAGCGTACTGAACCAATCCCCATCAAGGTGAACTGTCTTTCATCGTTTGAATCCCCCGGACTGGTGGTATATGGAGAGTCCTAATGGTACAGTACAGTACAGGGAGCATCGAAATCAGTTTTACCACTTACACGCAGAGACTCTTTCTCGAACCCTACTCTGGAACACGCTAGCATATATATGGCTTAATTTGTTATTTAACGCCTGTGTAGTCTTAAACTGGTGACGCGCGCTATCGCACGCTGTGGCACTGAAACAAAACAAGTACGAAAGGTGCATCGTTAGATTGAGTTATAACATAGAAGTCGAACGTTCACTTTTGAAAAGGCACCCGCAAGGTACACACGTATGTTCGCTAGGATCAGCCAATTATATGCATACCGAGTTGTGTAGCAAAGTACGGCGTAGGGTGTGATGATTGGATGACTATGGATTGTTTCCGAAATCATTTCTTCAGACAGCACCAAGTAGCACCGCTGCATCAGGATTTTACCACACGGAGCTCGCATGCACCGTCATAATCCAAACCGAGATGAACGCTAGGCAGGAAATAATCCCATACAAAATCAGGTTCAATCAGAAGCAGGTCTTCTTTTGCCAGACATCGGGTTGGCCGGTTTGGTTTCCTGGCAGGAGGCCCTGTTTAGTGGAGTTGCTCTGTAGTTCGACTGGTAGTAGGAATGCCCTACATGTTCTCCAAGATAATTGAATAGATGACCTTCTTTACAAATGTGCTGACTTAGAAGCCTCAGGGTTAGTGCTAGGAGGTTGTGCGTTTATTATTGTTATGTTTTGATATTGGTCAGTTTACCTTACTTTAGAAGATAATTGGTGCTCGAAAGTACCTAGTGAGTCCTACACTAGCGGACAATCGCATCTGGGTCGGTCCGTTCTGGAGGCAGATCCGCCTGGTATGTAGAATCAATACTGGCATAAAATCGTATGGTGCTGAGGCGATGAGCTCGGAGGCCAATTCCACTACTGGCATCCCCCATCTATTGATAGAGTCATCGACGGAAGTCGTCCGAGGGGAATGAGCAACGGATGCAACTACAGAATGACTTTATATTCTAGCCACCAGAACACCAAAAACATTAGTCAATGTATCTAAGTGCGTCAGGTAGGATTTTGCCATCGTGCAACCCAGCCATCCCGCTATCCGGACTTGGGCGATCGCCGTTGTTGCGCCGTTTTGCGAATATCATTAGGCGCCTACGCAGCCGCTCGATCCACACCACCTTTCTCCACCAGGACAAATGTTCCTATTGTTTTTAGCTCACGCGCTTTTCATCGGGTATTCTTACAAGGAAGCGTTGATTTTTCCAGGTTCCCTGGAGCTGCAGGGACAGTAATCAGCCATTTCGGCAAATACAATGGTTCTGTGGCAGGCTGACGTGTAAATATACTCTACCTAACTCATTGACAGTGAGGCGTCATGTCTAGCTCATTACCCGGGTGATGGGGTAGGATCGAAATAAAGCATAACAATGCAAGAAGGCGACAGTTTTCACCTTTGCCTAGAGCGCTCCTTTCTTGGAAGGGGGTTCAACGGATACCCGTGCGGTTGGTTCGGCTGGAAATCTAACAGATGGTCATCGTCATGTTCACTGTCGTCCCTAGCTAAGGCAAGTAAGTACGGTTGACCTTCTATACTATATAAACCGGGCTAGATTGCAAGCCGCGTAAGCTTTCACCACTAAAATTGAGGGCCCACAAATATGGGCAGGGCCGGCCAGCCGAGAAGCTAAGCCGAATTGGAAGATATAGGCTGAGCTGCTACTCAGAATATCGGATTCAATACCTCCTTCGAGATCTAGTGGCTAGGTGCATAACGTTTAGCGTTGAGCAATTTTCTTTACCGAGGATGAGATATGCTATTTGTTCTGAGATTTCACGGATATATAAGGTTGGATGTTGCGTTACTTTAGGGACAACAAGCCCTATTCTTTTCAACGAATTCGAATTTGCTCGCTTCTCTACTAATTCATTCATGGAGACCTGGTTATTCCTCGCTGTTCTTGTTCTTGATATCTGTGCAATTGTCATTCGAGTATCATCGGGAGAATGGTCAACCCAAGCAAAATTATCGCTTCTCTCCTCGCATTTGGTCTTGTTGACCGATGTCGTGCGGAACATGCACGAGCAAATGAGACAGTGAACTATGTTCCGGTCACTGAAGAATGGGCCGGTGAAGGCTCCAATTTGACCGTAATGGTTGATCTCGTGAACGCAAATTACGTGGCACTCTACAACGACACAAGTGCACTCGGCAGACGCACTGGCATCACCACAACCGTGGCTGCCGCAACTGTTCTTAGTGCAGCGACCAATACCATCATTGCCGCTGCGTCTGCGCTTACAATTTACGAATTCATCGCCGATGTGATAAAATCAAAGTCCAATTCAAACTCTTGCACTATGACCTATGGAACCGACTCGGACGGCACCTATTTCGAAGGATATGCTTACGAGGCGACAACGAGCGGTTCCAACTGTGACACAACCGCTGAGAAGAAGACTATACTTGCAGCTGTGGAGAAATGCGCAAACCGTATGCACACGTACGGTGCCGTGCGTGGCTGTTGTACTTTCTCTCATGGGGGCACTTGGACAGGTCATTTGCGACTGACTGCCGAGCCCCTCAAATACCCAGCAACATCCGTCACTTGCTGGTGTGGCTTTTCCGAAAGTTGGCATGAATTTCTGGAACGTTGATTATAATCCATGTACATATGATTTGCCAAGGTTCTAAAAAGTCTTTTTGGAAGAAGATATTGGTGAACACAGATTGGGAGAACACCAGAAGGAGAAACGGAGCACTCAACTATAAGTCACGTTAGTGTGACATGACGACAGTGTATCAGGGCGCTAGGCCGAAAACGGCGAAACTAACCGGATGTAGTAATTCACAGGTCCCTATATTACAATTGACATGGACAATCCAGACACTGAGCCTTTATCACTATGATCAAACGACCCCTTTTTTTCCTTTCAAATTCTACCCCTTAACGACGTTTCTAACGACATTTTTCGCTGAGCGGAAAGCCATGGACAGTTTCAAGAGACGTTCGGAGTGCTCAATGATAGGGAACATAACAATGTCGTCATTTTGCTATGTCCACATCCCACCGGAATCCCACCGGCATCCCACAAGATGTATTGCACTGGGTCCCCCACCGGCAATCCTGATTAATGGCAGGACTTGAGCAGAGGAAGTGAAGCACATCTCGAAGTTGGAGCTCTGATACAGACTATATAAGACTACCTTTTGCCCGTTGAGCAATAACTATCCAGACACTACATCTTGCCAAATACCTCCTTCAGCTTTCCAACGGCTTAATTCTAACATGTCTTCCGACACCAAGTCCTTCCGCGAATTGATCGGCATCACTCCTTCCACTGCCTCCGTCAAGGACTCTACCCTGATCATCATCGACGCCCAAAATGAGTACGCCTCGGGCGAGCTAAAGGTCGCAAATGTCGAAGCGAGCCGCAAAGTCATCGCCGATCTGCTGGCCCGCTACCGCCGCGCTGGCAACGGCGCCAACATCGTCCACGTCGTCCACGAAGTGCCCCAGGGCGCACCGGTCTTCACCCCGGATACACCACTGGCAGCTGAGTTCGACGAGCTGAAGCCTCGTTCCGGCGAGAAGCTCATCGCCAAGAACTTCCCCAGCTCTTTTGCCAAGACCGATTTGCACGAGTATCTCCAGAGTCTCGGAAGCATCGGAAACAAGATCGTTCTTGTAGGATATATGGCGCATGTTTGTGTCTCGACTACCGCGCGGGCTGGAAATGAACTGGGATACGATGTCTTGGTTGTCTCGGATGCCATTGGTGACCGCGACATTCCCGGTGTCAACGCAGAGACCTTGGTTTCGGTTGTGCTCTGTGAATTGGCAGATGCGATGGGCACGGTTATTCGTGCTACTGAAATCACAGAGTAATTGTCTAGGGGGCAATTACCAGGCTTTGCTGTGAGCTTTGAGCTAGGAAGTACAAAAACATGGAGCTATATGACCTGTGCTCTCTTAAAGAACCAGAAGAGCTTTTTCTATCCTGGCGCGAAGCTCGAGCCATCTGAATATCCATGTCACTAGAATTCAGAAATATCAAATCCACCACTTCTCGCTTCCAGACTCCAACACCTTCCCAGACACTGAAATCCAATTTCCAAGATCACGCACATCAACACGGA